>QANT01008308.1:0-25138 GCA_003254885.1 Purshia tridentata | reverse complement strand
AGGATGAGAAGGACCCTTGTGAAAGTAGAGAAGCAGAAATTGAAAATCTAGTTAGAGAAGCTGAAGCTCCCTTGTACCTTGGTTGCATGAAGTACACAAAGATGTCAGAAATTGTAACTATGTTCAAGTTCAAAGCGCCATTTGGTATGACTGATAGTGCCTTTGATCACATGCTTCAAATGATTCGTGATATGCTACTTGATGATAACAAACTTCCTGATTCCTTTTATTTAACAAAAAAAAATTCAAGACATTTGAACTTGGATATGAGAAGATACATGCCTACGTGAATGATTGTTGTCTATTTAGAAATGAGCTTGAGCATGCAAAAGAATGTCATACATGTGGTGCTTCAATATGAAAAGTTAACAAAAGTAATACTAAAATTGAAAAAGGGGTCCCTGTAAAAGTATTGCGTTACTTTCCAATAATACCAAGGTTGAGGAAGATGATTGCAATAGTTGAGACAGCGGAAAAATTAAGGTGGCACTCAACTAATAGGAGTCATGATGGTAAACTTAGACATCCTGTTGATTCTTTGGCATGGGATTCAATAAACAAGAGGTGGCCATCATTTGCATCAGACCCTCGAAACATTAGATTTGGGCTTTCTACTGATGGCTTTAATCCTTTCCAAGATTGCTCTACATACAGTTGTTGGCCTGTGATCTTAGCTCTTTATAATTTGCCACCGTGGTTATGCATGTCTAAGGAAAGTTTGATGTTGACTTTACTAATCTCAGGTCCAAAGCAACCGAGAAATGACATAGATGTTTATTTGGCACCGCTTATAAATGATTTAAAAGTGCTATGGACCAATGAGGTGGAAATGTATGATGCATTTAGTAAGATGAATTTCAACCTAAAATGTGTTTTGTTGTGGACAATTAATGACTTTCCAGCTTATGGAAATCTATCTGGATGGCCTATCAAAGGAAAATTTGCATGTCCTGTTTGTCGTGAAGACACATATTTAGGTTGGTTATCACACAGTCATAAGTTCGCGTATATGAGTCATAGAAGATTTCTTGCTCCAGATCATCTGTTTCGCACGAAACGGAGTTGGTTTAATGGGCATCATGAAAATTGAAGAAGGCCTAAGATATCCATAAGTGAAGAAATTTATCTTGAGGTTGATGGCATTGTGAATAATTGGGGAAAAATGAATGAGAAGAACAAGAAGAGAAAGCAAGGGTATAAAAATTCACTACCTGATCTTTTATGGAAGAAAAAGTCGATATTTTTTGAGTTACCATATTGGAAGGTATGATATGATTTATAGATGTACTTGTAATTTTTTTTTTCATTTTTTTTTTAGCATAGCTTATCAAAGCCAATGACGATTATAACACGCTGTAGTTGATTTATTTACAGAGTCTTCTTGTGCGCCATAACTTAGATGTCATGCACATCGAAAAAAATATTTGGGAGAGTATTTTTGGTACACTTTTGAATCTGAAGGGAAAAACAAAAGATGGCCTTAATTCTCGTAAAGACTTGGAAGACATGCAAATTAGACATGATTTACACCCTGAAAGAAGAGGAAATATATTCTATCTACCAGCAGCACCTCACACTTTGTCTAAGATAGAGAAGCAAACTTTTTGTCAAAGGCTTGCTAATTTGAAATTGCCTGATGGTTATGGTTCCAATATTAGAAATTGTGTTTCATTGGTAGACTGCAAGTTATTTGGACTTAAGTCCCATGATTGCCACATTCTAATGCAACAACTGTTATCGGTAGCATTACAAGGTCTTCTACCCAAAGGACCAAGAACTGTAATTTTTAAATTATATGCCTTCTTTAATAAATTATGTCAGAAAGTTGTAGATAGAAACAAACTGGAAAAAGTGGAGGAAGACATTTTGGAGACTTTTTTCATGTTAGAAAGGTTCTTTCCTCCTTCGTTCTTTGATATAATGGTTCATTTAACAATTCACTTGGGACGAGAAGCTCGATTATGTGGACCAGTACAATATCGGTGGATGTACCCATTTGAGAGGTAACTTATATATAATTGATTGAAAGTAACAAGTATAATGAATGAAAAATATTTTAATTCAATTTCATTGGTATTTTAGGTATATGAAAGTGTTAAAAGGATATGTTATGAATCATGCAAGGCCTGAGGGGTGTATAGCTAAGCGTTACCTTGTTGAAGAGTGTGCATTGTTATATAGCAAATATATAAAACAATCTGATGATATAGGCTCTAGGCATGCACACAATGAAGAATTTGAGAATGGTTTGTTGTTGTAAGGGTGCCCTACGTCTAAAGGGAAGCAAATCCTTCTTCCAGCTGATCTGTTACAAGCTGTCCATCGATATGTGTTATTCAATACAGAAGAAGTCTAGCCATAAATAGAGTAAGTGTTCCATTGATGTTTTTTATACTTTGAAACTCGCAAGAGACTCTTGAAAAAATCTAAACTATAACACATTACTTTCTATATATACTAGTATGCACAAGGAGGAACTTAAGAGAGAAGATAGATGTCTCAAAAGAAATGAAACATTATTAGAGAAGAAACACATGGAGTCCTTCAATGGCTGGTTTGATGCTAAGGTTGTAAGACTTTGTAATACATCATCATATTAATTATTTATGTGATCAAAACTTATGTCTAACTCATTCTCAAACTTTGGATAGATTAAGGCTGAGATGACCGTCCAAAATATGTCAAAAACTCTTAGATGGCTTGCACGTGGCCCATTGCAGCAATCTATTTCTTATTCTGGGTTTATTATAAATGGGCTTCGATTTCGTACCAAGGATAGAGAGACATGTACACAAAATAGGGGTATCTCACTTGAAGTGACAACAATTTGTAGAGCTAGTGCAAGAGACAATGCAATGGTTAATGAGAAAGTCATTTACTATGGAGTTTTAACAGATATCATTGTGTTGTCATATAGTGCATTTGATATTGCAATATTCAAGTGTGATTGGGCAAATATTGTGAATGATGTCAAAGTTGAGGATGGATTCACTTTAGTTAACCTCCACCAAGAATAAAGTCAATTTCAACGGGATCCTTTCATTTTAGCTTCACAAGCTAAACTGGTTTTTTATTCTATGGTGGATGAAACTTCTAATTGGTATGTTGTCATCCAACCACCACCAAGAGGATTTCAAGAGTGGGAGATGTGTGATGAGACTGAATGTGGGCCATCTACTCCATTTGATGTGTCAAGACTTCATGACAATGATAATGAAGAAGAAGAAGAATATGCACTGATGGGTGTCGAAGGGGTGTTTTGTGATGCATAGTGTAACAATTTGTGTGATGGCTTAAAAAATTATAAAGACTGTATTTCTACCTAGCTGGCTGGATTGTAGTTGACAATCAATTTAGTATATGTTATCTTTCTTTTTGCATACTCCCATGGATGTTCTGATTAATATTTATTGCTAGTTTGAATCATGTAGATGTATTTTTTTCCTATGGTTTTTTGCTAAAAGAAGAGAATAATAGTTTTACGGCTTTATTACTAAATCACAAACATACAATTTTTTTTTTTTATAAAGCTGTTGCTAGCTTGAGAGATCATTATTTAGCTCTATAGCATTAGTGCTAAAGCTTTTCTTTGTCATAAGATGTCTGCTTGTGAGGTAAGGCATGCCACCTTGTGTTTCTGCGAGTGGTTGATGTGCTTCTCTATCCCTTTTTGGCTTTATGTTAGAAAATTTCATGGTATGTATATATATGCTGGTACACTTTTAATTATGTGATTGTATTAGGCAGACTTCTAAGAAAACAGGAAAACGATTAATGAATAAATGCCGAGCTCTTAATTTTACTATGATACCCAACTTCAAAATGAAGGAATTAGACTAAATGAAGGAAGGATCACTAATGAAGAGAACCAACCCAATAGATGTGCAAATGGTGGAAAATCTGTACAACAAAATCGATTGAGGTGATGTAACCCAAGAGAGAGATGATGAAGAGGTGCAGCCAATAGGACATGCAAATGGCACTCAATCTACACAACCTAAGAAAAAACGAGGTCCAACTACAATGGGAGTCCTTCCTAAAGGCCCTGCCCCAAAGATGCAAGTGGCTTTCAATTCAAATGGACAACCATTTGGCACAAATTTAGAGAAATTTGTGTCTTTTCTTGGTGTCATAGCAAGTCAGCACATCTCTATTGCGCTAGATTGGAAGGATCTTGAGGAGGAAGTGGGGAAGCCTTTGAAGGATGATTTTTGGTCTGTAGTTCAGGTTTGCATTTACAATTAAATTTTCTATAGTCTATGGTCGATCTGCCATTCATTTAGAAATTTAACTAGATGCTATTACATTATATAGCAATCATTTGTTGTTAATGATGTGCATAAAGGCATTATTTTTAAAATGATGGGGAAATATTGGAGACAATATAAATCAAAGATAACATGTCAACTTATCAAAAGCAATCGGATGCCAAATAGGGCACATGCATTTGGACTTATTAGGCCAGCAAGTGTCAAATCAAATAAAAAATGGGAGGCTTTTGTCAAAAAAAGACTTGGAGTTGACTTTCAAGTAAGTTTTCCTTTATTTTACCTTAAATATACTTTAGACATGAGCTGAGTTGGCATTCATTTTGTTAGTTCTTGTTAGTTTGTTTAGTTTGCTGGACTTACACTATTGGTTAACTTGATTAGTGCTAGTTGTTATATTTCGTTAAGGGAATCAACTAGAACTGTAGCACAGGTTGTGCTGCTATATAAGAATACTACTTGTAATGAATGTTCGCAATGTGAAATGAAATAGATGCTCTGCTTTTCATTCATTTTTGCTTTCATTCAATCACTGTGTTATAAGCTTCCTTCTTAACAAAAAGACTCATATTATTTGGCTATTTCATAATTCCAAAAAATTGTTATAATGCAAATGAATTCAAACAAAATTAGAGTTAAGCTACCCAATAACAATTTTTTCTCTATTCTTATTTAAAACTCATGCACTGCTGTAAGTGGATTTTTCTTTCTTGCTCTACTTTATCAAGCATTGTACCTTTTGAATTCACACCATCTTCATCACTCAAATTATGCACATTCTCACCCTCAAACATGTCAGCCCTTTACACACACACTGCCATATATATTTACTTAATTATTTTGTGGAGTCTAGTGATTTTAAATTTAGAACTTTTATACAATATCCATTCATATTAATTTAGGACAATTATTTGCTTTATAGGTCAAAAGTGAAAAATTTAGAGCAATGAGAAAGAAGCAAAAATTCATGCATACAATGAGTCGTAAAGGCTACATTCGCTTGGAGAATGAAATGGTAAGATTAAAAGTTTGGAAACGCATGAAACTTTTTTTATTATATATGTATTTATCTATCATATCAAACTAATGGGTTTTCATGTAGAAAGCGAACCATCCAAATCCTGATGAAATAACAAGAGTGGACTTATGGACAAAAGCGTACCAAAAAAAGAATGGAACACCTGTTAATGAAGTTGTTGGTGACATAATGGTAAACTTGACAGAATTCTCTTTTTTTACACAGGCTTGCTTTAATTCCTTTGTGTATGACTCATGTTGTTTTAATTTGGTCCAAATAAGTAATGTTGGTTGACTAAAATTATGTTCCATATTTATATGAACAAATAAAGAAGTGTAATGAATCAAAGGAGAATCCACCAACAAAAGATTCTATACGGTATGATGCCCTTGCCAGAGTTTTAGGAATTGAAACACGTGGACAAGTTCATGCCCTTGGTTTTGGTGCTACACCCTCCAAAGTAGATGCAGTAGTTCAAGGCAATGCAAGAGTTAAGGAGCTTGAAGCAATTGTAAAATCACAAGACCAAAGGATGGGAACTATTGAAGCCAAGCTGGAAGCACTTTTAAAAGCAAATCTAGAGGTACAAAACTCTTCCACTGACCAATGTATTAAACCTGTATGCACTTTAACATGTCAAAATTTTTTTTCTTTTAACAAAACCAAAGCATTCATGTGGAGAATGTGATAAGTTCACATGCATGTACTCCTCAAGTAAGTAGTACTTAATGATAATTATATAGTAGGGTATATTAATTAATCTTTAAGATGTGCTACTTGAATCTCTTTAATTTTGCTCATAATAGTCAGAAGAAGGAAGTCGTCCTACGCAAGGCCAACCCATCAATCTTCAAAATGCAAAATGTCAGCTCTTACATTGGTATAATTTTGATGCTGAGGAAGTTGTGACTGAAGGACACATTGCAGCAACTGACCCAAGCACTAAAGTTCATCATATGGCTCTTGGACGTGATTGTTGGAAGGGGTGGGTTGACCAAGTAATTGATGAAAATCTAAATTTGTTTAGATCCACAAATGAATTTAAAAAGCTTGGTCAAGCTATAGGAAGTATAGTTGCATGGCCAAAAAGCTCTATCAAACTGCTTTAGTTAGTAAAGGTAATATTCCTTAACCTCCACAAAGTGTGATTTGGTAGACTTGCATATAAGAAAGCTGATTGATCATTGTCTTTTTCAATAGCTTTAGTTCTTTAGAAAGGGAGAGCAACTTATTGAGATATTTCACTCTTTTCTTTAACTTTTTGAAAATTCTATATTTCCAATACTCATATCACTATAGTATTTTTTATATGGCAGAATGGCCTTGGATCTTTTGGCTTTTGTTCAACATATATGCATATTGATATGATCTGCAGTGCTGCTACAATGAAAAAAGGAGATGGACTTTAACTTCAATGGAGCTAAGTGGATCATTCTTCATATTGACCATTCTTCATAGGACTTATAGTATTGTTGGGGCTTTTTGTAATACAAGTTATTTAGATTTGGAACTTTTTTGTTTAATTTAGACATGGAGAATTGAAGTTTAGTGTAAAATCTAACTTTATGTCTATCTCTATTTTAATCATCAAGTTTATTGGTAGATAAATGATGTTTGCTTTTGGGGATAAATGATGTTTAATCATCAATTTTATTGGTGGATAAAGTTGTTTGTTTTTATAAGTCAAGGTTGAGAGGGATACCTAAGGTCTATTTAATTTATAAAAATAAAATAAAATTACATAACAACGTGCAAATGCAAGTTGTTAACATATAAATGACAACATACACTGAATGTTGTTAAAACATAAACCTTACCGCAACACATAAAGCACGTTGTTGATTTCCTAGACTACAACATGCACTGAATGTTGTTAAAATTGAAACTTTTCTGCAACATGCAAGGCACGTTGTCTTATACCAACTATGCGTAAATGATCAGACATTGTGACAACGTACATTGTCACTTTTGAAAACATGCATTGCACGTTGTTAAAGACTCCAAGTTTTAACAACATGGGATACGACCACGTGCGGCTGCACGTTGTCATTCTAGTTTAATAACGCACATTGCACATTGTTAAATGCCATTTTTCTTGTAGTGGTGGTCCTAAAAATTAGGGTTTTCTTGTCTTCATCTCTATTATTGAGACATAGGGTTAGACTTTTATGTATTAAATTGTGTTGTAGTTGTTGAATGATATGCCCTTACGAATATTTTAGGGTTATTTGGGTTTCAGGTGGAGTTTTGTCTTTTGCTTAGGGTTAAGGGTTTTTTATTCAGATAATAGAGTGGTTTTGGTATTGTTGAATTAAATACTGTTAATATATAGTTGAAACAATTAACATTTATGTTAACAGACTTGTAATGAATTGTCCATTTTTCATGTTTTGTAGTTGATGAAGATGAGGTTACAATTAAGTTGAATCATAGGGGAAAATTATATAAGACTAATGGCTCACCATGTTATCTAGGTGGTATTGTCAGTTGGTTTGACCATTGTTATGTAGATACTATGTCCTTCTTAGAGTTGAATGGAATAGCCAAACTGGTTAGATTACAGAATATGCGTTTTTTCTACTTCAAAGATGATGTTATTGTTGAGATTGAGTTTGACCATACAAATTTCAATCTATGTGAGACAATTCCAGCTGGTTCGGAGAGGGTGGTTAGTATGTACACAATTAGAAAGAGTGAGGGCATACAGATTACTACCATGGATGAATTGACTATTATGCTAACTGAAGGTGTCAATGAGATGGAGGGAAAAGAAAATGAAAGTGTCAATGAAATGGAGATGCAAGAAAATGAAAGTGTCAATAAGATGGAAATGCAAGAAAATGAGTGGACTGAAGGTGTTAATGAGATGGAGAGGCAAGAAAATGAGAACCTGACAGACCATGAAGTAGAAATAGAGGATGAGGATGATAATAGTGATGATGCTGATTTTGTTGATAGTGGCTATGAAGACAGTGAAACAGATATGAACATTCTAAAGGAAGATGACAAACTGTACGAGTCATTTGTTGACCATGAAGAGCTTGATACACCAGACCTAGAAGATGGAGTGTCAGATAGTACTCAAGACTCTAGGATTGGAGACTATGAAGGATCATCTTCTGAATCAGAGCATGATATAGGTAGTTCTAGGGAAGATTACCTAAATTTGACATTTCTAAATGTGTGGTCTTTAGACCTGAAGTAGACATGAAAAATGTACAATTTTGTATGGGGCAAAGATTTGCTATAGTTAATTGGTTTAGGGCTGTTGTTAGACAGTGCTCAAGACAAACTGAAAGAGATATTAGGTTCTCCAAGAATGATCCAGATGCTGTGAGAGTAAGGTGTGTGCATAAGAGGTGTCCATTTGTGGTGTTTGCATCTTCATTGAATGGGAGCCTAGACCTTTTTATCAAGACCTTAAGGACAGAACACAAGTGTAACAAGTCTACTATAAATAGGGCCATCAATGCCACATAATTAGCTACTAAGTATGCATACCAACTAAGCTGCAACCCAATGTGGAACTTACAAGCTTTCAAGGAACAAGTGAGGGTGGAATGCAAAATAAATCCATCAGATTCACAAATATACAGAACAAAAGCTAAGTCAGGAGCCATATTGGAGGGTACATACAATCAGCAGTATGCTGCCCTTTGGGATTATTGCGACGAGCTTGTGAAATGGAATGAGAGAACAACTGTAGGCATACACTCAAGTCTGGAGGGTGAAAGGCCACGTTTTGAGAGAATATATATATGCCTAGGTGCACTGAAGAAGGGTTTTCTTACAGGATGTAGACCATTCATAGGGTTGGATGGTTGCCACATCAAGGGACCCCATTCTGGACAGATCTGGTTTGCTGTTGGGGTTAATGCCAACAATGGAATGTTCCCCATTGCATATTCTGTGGTAGAGGTTAAGAATTATGATAGTTGGAGATGGTTTTTGAAGTTGTTAGGAGAGGACCTACAAATTGAGAATTCACATGGTTGGATCTTTATGACAGACAAGCAAAAGGGATTGCTTGAGGCAATGGAGGAATTGTTCCCACATGCAAAGCATTGACATTGCTTGAAGCATCTCTATGCAAATTTCAATAAGCTAAACAAAGGGTTGGCATTGAAGCTGCAATTAGAGAATGTAGCAAGGGCATCAACACTACAATGGTTCGATGATGAGATGAAGAAGATGCTAGAGCTTGATGAAGCAGCCTTCAATTGGCTACANGAGCTTGATGAAGCAGCCTTCAATTGGCTACATGAGAGGCCTGCAAAGCATTGGGCCAAGTCTCATTTCAGTACAAACAGTAAATGTGATAAGCTCCATAATAACAATTATAAGGCTTTCAACAAAGCTATATTAGATGTAAGAGATAAGCCTATCCTTACAATGTTGGAAAGGATAAGGCTTTATCTGATGTAGTTGACATGTAGTAGAAGGATAGGGTTAGAGAGATGGAGTCATTCTATTGGGCCTAGAATTCACAAAATTCTAGAAAAAAAACAAGAATGAGTCTTTCTACTACATCCCAAGACTAGGAGGGGAGAGAAAGTACCAGGTTATAACACACAGTGGTTGAAGTCATGTAGTGGATTTGGACATGAAAACATGCTTATGCAGGATGCGGGACCTTAGTGGTATTCCTTGTGTACACGCATGTGCTATCATTATCACATTTCATGGTGAGCCAGAGGAGTTTGTTGCTGATTGCTACAAGAAAGAAGCTTATGAGAAAACCTATAGACCTATGATCAGTCCAATGCCAAGCCAAGACTTATGGGTGAAGTCTGGTAAAATACCATTGATGCCTCCCAAATTTCACAAACAGCCTGGGAGACCAAAGAAGGTAAGAATTTGAGCTGCTAATGAGCCCAAGGCACCCCCATCCAAGGGCCACAAATTACAAAAGTTCAACATTAGGATTAGGTACAGTAGATGTGGAGATGAAGGCCATAACATCCGAACATGCCCTAAATTGAAGAATAAAGGTTCTAGTCAGGTATGGATTTAATATTTAATTCACACCCTTCGATTAATCACTAGTTTTATAATTAAACTTATCTAATTTTCAGAAACAACCTCAAAACACTCTTAATAGTAGACTTGACCAGGCCTCCACATGTGATCCACAACAGAGTAGACCAAATAAGTTACCAATGAGTTTTTTTTTTTTTTTTTTTTTTTCTTGTGGTTTTATTGTGTACAGCTTGCATGGTTAACCCACAATCTTGTGCAGGCAAAAAGAGGTGGTCCAAGGCAAACTATGCCACCAAGAGTCACAAGGGCTGCTGTTAGAGAGTCACAAGCCTACTTAAAAGACAAGGCTCAGCCTAAATCTAGACCACTGAGAGCATATAATTCACAATCCCAACCAGAGTCACAAACATCACGAGTGCAGTCCAACACCCTCCAAGGCCCCATTCATGCTACCTATGCTTCAACCTAATGTGGAGAAGGCTAATCAGTGAAGCAAAAACGATTCAAGTCTCCTGCAAACAAGATTGACCCAATAGAGCATGCCAGAAAATGCAAGAGGGCCATGAAGAAGCCCATTTGGGAATTCTAATCTAGTGCTTGTCTCTTTTGCCCATATATGGCTTTTGATGAATATTTTTGATGACTTTTGATGACTTTTTTTATGGTTTAGTGGCTTTAAGTGCACATAAAATGTTGTTGGTGAATACATCCATGGTTTTGGTACAATAAATCCATAGTAGTTGCTACATTTAGGGAATGTGGTTTTATTATGGTGTTTGATTTCAGATGGTATACTTATGGTGAAAATGTATGGTCAAGACTTATTGTTGTTGTTGGTGAAGTTTGATGGTGAATATAGCTAGTGAACATGGGTATTTTGTGCTTATATATTGGTTTTGGAGTAATTTTGATGGTGAATATTATCGTTATTTTTTTGATTTGGTTGTAAATATTGGTTTATTGTGATACTTTTGTAATAGTGGAATGTTTTTTTCAATTCAATATTTGATGCCTATATTAATTGGAAAACAAAACAGGAATGCCTATATTAATTGGAAATTTTATAACTAATATTGATAACCAAACATATGCCCATTATACAGGGTTTTTACAAAATATTCAGGATCTCTTTTACCCATACACATGGGTCTTTTACAAAATCCTTTTTGACACAAACCCTGCTACTAAAAACCAGCCAAAGCAAGAACACAAACTAACCCAAACCTAACTCCTCTTGCTGCCATTAACTGAACTCAACTATTCATCATATTCAACAAAAACAAATCTCATTCCAAAGCAATACATCATCAGCATAAACCTCCATGACACAATCAACCCACACTACAAATATTTCTCTTTTGGGTTTCCCCTTTTTGTTTGAGCCTCCAGTGCATTAATTCGTCTCAACAGCCCTAGTATTATAGTCTTCGAGCGATCGCACATTTCGAGATCGAACCAGTCAAAGAACCCAGATCCATTGGACCTCTGTGCCATGAAATCAATTAAAGTAACAAAAATTACCAGCTCACTCTATTACATCAACAAAAGCAAAAAATACACAACAAATACTTACAGTTGAGGACAATGGGTAGCAATGAAATCACCTCCCTGGATACTTGTCAGTCCAAGATGTAACAAATCGAGCTACTTATCCACAGTAGTAACGCAAGGGTTGGTTCCTTACACCCACTATAGGGTGCCTACTGCTGTTGTTGCTTTGGTGGCTTATGGTGCTCATTGATGGAAACAGGGAAGCAAGAATATGACGAGACTAATGGATAATCTCATGAATGCCTATCAGTGGAGATGATGGAAGAGACAGGAACTAAGGGAGTGTCTGGAAGGCTGGATCCATTTAATTAGATGGTGATCAATTAAATAAGATGATGGGACCCACTTTACGTAGACATGGCACTGATTGGGTGAAATGTCAATCCTACTAAGCTCTTAATCTGTGAAAATACCAAAATGCCCATCCACGTAGGCGCCACATTAGCATTTTTAACGGCAAAATGGATGGTGATGGCAGAAATTAGGAATTGGGAGTCTTTTATAAAGTTCGAGGGGCAAAGTGAGAATATTAAAGTTTAAGGGGGAAAAGTGAGAGAAAAAGGTACTTTCAGGGGGCATTTACACAAATAAGCCTTTATTTTATATCAGGTATCATGAAAAAGATCTATGATATCATTTATATATTTTATATCGATATTTTAAATTTTAAAGACATAATAGATATCAGTTATACACAAAACTGAAATGTTATTGGTATCACGTATCAGTTTTTCCACAACAACTGATAACAAATATAGTTTACATATTACTAATTTCACAAATTGATATGTAAATTTATTTTATTAGATGTTAAAGCAAGTACATTATTGGAATTAGATATCTCAATATTCCCCAAAATAATATGTATATACACATTTATACTAGTTTAAAATCAAAATATGATATGGTAAATAACTTAAATATCAGTTACAAAGTTAAATCTGATGTAAAAACACTATTAAAATAGTTTATGTAGGGGTTATAACATCTAAAAATTGTCAAAAAATGATGTCTAAATATCTCTTTTGTATCAGTTATGAAAAAAAAATGGATGTCTAAACTATCTTAGATATCTTATTATATTTTTTAAGATATCAGTTAATTTTAAAATTAATATTTATTGGTTATTGTTGATATCAAATTCTCAATAAATAAGATAACTAATATTATTATAGGCATCACTTAATAACTGATATCTAAAAAAGGTACATTAAATATTAGGATGCGCCTTATCAGTCGATAACACCAATAGACATCAGTTATCGATTGATATGTATTAACATTTTTCTAGTAGTGCAAAACTATAAAGCTTAGACCAATGTGTCAAAACTCAATTGTAAACCTTCCTTTTTCAAATCAATTGATTTCAATATAAGCTTAAATATAAGATTTTGTCAAAATATTTATCATTCACATAATTCATAAATTTCCAATTAAGAGTATTAGAACTCAAATCGATAAATATCGGACAAACTTTAAGATTGAAATCTCAAAGTACATTTGAATCAAATCAAAGAAATTCAAAACAACATTGAAAACTTAAATCATTTAAATTAAAGTCCACTCATAGTGAGAACTCTAGCTCTAATCCTCCGCAAGATCGTCTTGAATCTTGTGCCGCCTCCTACAATTAATGGAATAAACAAGAAATTAGGTTCAACTCAACCACAAATTAAACGTGCTTATGTACACCTAGACGTTCTGTTCAACTTTCTACACATAAACTATAAATCCAATTAAATTCCTCCCTGACTCATAATCCAACCACATACAACTTTCTAATCTGTTAATTTTACTCAAATAACCCTTATGCAAAATACATCCTTGGGTACATCCAAAGGTTATTTCGATATCGAAACAGTGTGTAATATATCGACTAAATTGAAATTTCATCAACCCGAACCACTTGCAACTAACCAAAATTAATAACCCACTTATTTTGAGACTTAAATTCTCATTATCTAAAGGAATTGAAAGTTAGGTGGTTGGAACCAGTGTCGTCGCCACCCAAAGTGGCTGTTCCTAAACAAAATTTCAATAATTCTTCAATTTTCTCAAAGTTTCCAATTCCAAATTGACAAAACTGACCCCAAAATTTCACCCTGGAGCTCAGAGTCATTCTGCAGAAATCAAATATCAAGGAAAATCCTACTGAAAATTTGACAAAACCTCCCTTGAAAATTGGACTAACCCATTATTAAATACCTGTAAAGAACACTTTTAATCACAACAGCACCTCTCCCACAACCAAAGGGTTTCCGACTCAAATTCAAAACCTCAACAAACCACATAGCTCAAATCTAGTACAAGATTCTCAAAGCATATCTAATTTGAGTTTACAACAGAAATATGAAACCAACTTAAGGAGATAAATTTATGATAAAGAACTTTTGCCTCAACATGGAACGGCCCGACCTCAATGATCTCTTATACTTGGAGGGAAAAATTTAACAACAAAAAAAAAAAAAANAAAAGTGGGATAATCTCAATGAGTGGATGACAGGACCACCTTGGAACTCGAAGTGATCCTCCGGGAATCCAATATCAAGGAAAATCCTACCGAAAATTTGGCAGAATCTCCCCTGAAATTGGACTAACCCTTTCTCCACGAAGACCTGCAAAAACACTTCTAAGCTCCACAGCTTCTCTACCACAACCAAAGGGTCTCTGACCCAATTTTCAAAACCAATTATTGAAGTTTTCAACTAAATTTTCAGAGCGGTACTACAAATTTCACTAACGAAATAAAATTTACAAAATAACTAAACACCTATAACTACACCAGCTAACTAGATTGCCTCGACGTCTTTGACTCGACCGTTCCACCGCTACAACCTGGGGGGAAAAATTTAAAACAATAAACAAAGATAAAACTAGTGAGATAAACTCAGTGAGTGGACGTAAACCAAAATAAGCATTAATAAACCTTTACTTTCGAGTTTCCTTAAAATCTCACAAACCTTCTTTGAAATCCCCCAGTTTTAAAACATTTCGTAAAATCCACTGGCGACTGTAAGTAAATCAATATCTTAAAATCCACTCTTAGATTTTCTGAGAAAAATAAATAAATCTAATTAAGCTGACAAACATCAAAATCAAAACTGAAAGTTTGTGCCCATTGAAACATTCTTATGAAACTGATGTAATAGTAAAAACGTTCATCCAACAGTTACCCACTGAACCTGCCGTACATGCGAAGGGCCCACGACCTGCCGTACGCATGCAGGGCCACTAATCCTGCCGTACATGTGCAGAGCCAGAGTCTGTCATACACATGCAGGGCCACTATACCTGCCATATGTGCACGCAGGGCCACCCCCAAAGGGCTAAGCATCCCGACACACGGCCCAAAGCCTATGTGTGTGCCGTGATGGGTCCCAAAGACCTATATAATCTGATAATCTGAAGGGTACTGCGAAGGGTGGTTTGAAAACCGTTTCCCATAAATCTCTTTTTGCCCATAAAACATATAAACTTTCCAATACTGTGAAATCATTATAAAATCCTTTTTCGATAACCAACCCTCTAATATTTCAAGATACAAATAAACCACATATGTTTACTTGAGAAATCAAAACGTTTCCAAGCACATCAAATCCATTTCCATACTCAAGAATCGAATAATATTTCTCAATTAATAAACTCAATTAAAACTCAAATATCAACACGAATTAAATCATGAAATTCATAAAGAATTTATAAACAAAGTTTAGGAAACGAAGTCCACTCACAGAGATAGCCTAGCTTTGGTCTCCGGCTAGATCATCTCTGGGCTCGGGAACGTTGCCTAACACGAGAACAACAAAACGTTAGAATACTAATCAATTTATGATTGTAAAAACACGTGCACATTTTAGGCCTTATGATCCAAAATTCTAAATTTAAATCCTAAGCTTACTTATTTTCCTTCTTGATGCAACCCCAACACTACTAACTCATTTTTATCCCGTTAAACTTCTCCCAATAACCTTCATTACTACACAACTCGACCGAGGGTCGTCCGGGGGTCGTTTCGGCAACCAAAAAGTGTCTAATTTCACCTCAAAGTCACTATTTCTCCGATTTTCTTCAAATTAACTATTCTAAACCTCAATAGATCGTTCCTAATGATGGAGATCGCCCACAACATTACACAATTTGGATTAATTTTGGAAATCTAAGCCAAACCCGAAAATACCTTCAAACCCCCAATTTCAATCTCTCACAATTTCTCAAAATTGAACAAGCCAACAATAAGGTAAAGGAAGCCCAAGCGGAGAGGAGAAAAACCCACCTAAAATCAAAGAGATTGACGCCGGAATTTGGCCGGAATGTGAGGAGAGGACTGGCGGCTTTGGGGAGTTTTCCGAGCTGATGCGCGTGGGCAGGAAGGCTAAGTCGGCGGGGGAAAGTCGGGAAGGGACGATCGGCAGTTGGGGAGTGGTTTCTTGGCCGATCTCGTCGTCCTATGTCGCCGGAAATGGACCAAGGTGGCTAGGTGGTCGTGTGGGTCGCGAGCAGGGGAGAAAGAGAAGTCGGGAGAGAGAAGAGAAAGGGGCTGGGGGTGCCGTGAGCTCGCTGGCCGGCGATTGGCGACGTCGCCGATGAGTCTGGGCAGCCGGTTATGGAGGTGGCGCAGGGGAGAGGAGAAGAGGAGAAGAGGTTGGGCTGGGTTGGGTTGGGGGCTATCTCGCGTGGGGAGGGGAGAAGAGAGAGAAATAAAAAGGTGGGAAATTTCCAGAATTTTCTGGAAATTTAAACCCATTTCAACGTAATTATAAGTTTGCCCCTCACTTTGAACCTCCTTATTTCTCAAACCGTGGCTCCAAATGATGCATGCTACGTGTCTACGGACTCGTGAAGTCAAGCTCTACGTAACCATGTCCAAGTCAACTCTGGAATTCAGGTAATTTAAAAAGTCAACTTTGGGTCTCTTCTCACGTTCATAACTTTCTATCCGTGGCTCTAAACAACCCATGCCGCATGTCAATGAACTCGTGAGCTCAAGACCTTCCTAACGGACCCAAGGTCAAAACTAGAATCTTACTAGAACCAAAAGTCAACATTGGGCCCTATTAACATTCACTTAGGAAGGTACGGGTCGTTACAGTGGACCAAAAATAAGGATAAAAGTTTGAAAACAACTTAACCGTTTAGAATCTTTTAAAATCAAGTTTTCTCTACGACCTCACGGTCACTCTTTGAAATTCTCCAGTTTTAACACATTTTCATAAAATCCACTCTCAAGTCTATGTAAATCACCATATTAAAATTCATTTTGAAATCTCTGATAAATCAATAAAACTGGTTAAGCTCACAAATATCAAATCTAAACGGAAAATTTATATCAATAAAAGATTATCCTTGTAAATTGATATGATAAAGAAAACTTTCACCCAATCAGTTACCCACTGAACTTGTCATACATACGCATGGCCTACAACCTGCCATACGCATGCAGGGCCAATAATCTGTCGTACATTCACAGACCCAAGGTCTGTCATACACATGCTGGGCCAATAAATCTGCCATACATGCATGTAGGGTCACCCCTAAAGGGCAAAGCGTCCTGGCACACGGCCCAAAGCCTATGTGTGTGCTATGATGGGTCCCAAAGACCTATATAATCTGATAACCTGAAGAGGTGTTGAATAGGATGTAACGACCCGTACTCCGTAAGGTAAAATTTTTTTTTTTTAATATGATTTTTTTTGGGGCCAAAAGTTGACTTTGGGTTCAAATAAGATTTGATGCTTGACCTTGGGCTCATTATGAAGGTCTTGGGCTTACGAGAAAATAGACATGCGGCATGTCCCGTTTGGAGGGACGGTTTGAAAATTTTGTACGTGGTAAAGGATCCAAAAGTTGACTTTTTAAATTGCTCGGATTTTAGAGTTGACTTTGACATGGTTGCGTAGAGCTCAACTTCACGAATTCGTAGACACGTGGCATGCGTCATTTGGAGCTACGGTTTGAGATATACGGAGGTTCAAAGTGAGGGGCAAACTTGTAATTTTGAGGAAATTGCATCAAATATTCCAAAAAATTCTGGAATATTCCTCACTCTCTATTTCTCTCCCCTCTCCACGCACAGGCGGCAAGAAGCCCAGCCCAGCCCGACACCCCCACTCTCTCTCTTCCCTGCGCGACCCTTCCCCCCAGCCCTTCTGGCCACCTAGACCCACCGGCGACGTCGCCAGTCGCCGGCCAGTGACCTCCTGACGCCCCCAGCCCCCTTCCTCTCTCTCTCCCGATCTCTCTCTCACCTGCGCGCGACTGGAGCTTCCAGCTCCAACCATCTTCGGCGACGGTAGGCGACGAGCCGGCTGAGAACCACCTCCCCAGCTGCCGACCGTCCCTCCCTGAGCTTCCCCACGCCGGCCAGCCACGTTCCAGTAGGAAATTAGCAAGGAAAATTCCCCAAAAGCCGCCGGTCCTCTCCTCAAATTCCGGCCAGATTTCGGCACCAATCTCCTTAATTTTAGGTGGGTTTTTCTCCTCTCCTCTTGGGCTTCCTTTCCCTTATTGTTGGATTGTTCAATTTTAAGAAATTGTGAGAGATTGAATTTTGGAGATTATAGACTATTTTCGGGTTTAGCTTGGGTCTTTGAAATTGAATCAAATTGTTAGGTGTTTTGGGTAATTTCCGTAATTAGAAACCTCTAATCGAAGTTTGGAACGAAAAATTTGGGAAATTATTAAGGAAATTGGAAGTTGGGTAGTTGATGCTTATGCCATTTCGGGATTTCTAGAAATCCAAGGTGTTTATGGTGATTTAATTGAGATTGGGCGTAATTTTTACCTTTAGGAACGATCAATTGAGGTTTAGAAAAGTTGGTTTGAAGGAAATCGGAGAAATGGTGAGTTTGGGGCAAAATTAGACACTTTTTGGTTGTCGAAACGACACCCGGACAACGCTCGATCAAGTTAGGTAGAATGGCGGTTAATTGAGGAAATTACTGGATTAAAAATAAGCTAGTGGCATGGGTTTTGAGTCGAGACAGAAAATAAGTTGGTTTATAGTTTGAATTTAGGATTATGGAGCGAAAGGCCTAGAACTCACGCTTTCTAGTTTTTCAGTAATTATTTGGGATAGTTTTCTAACGTCTTGTCGTTCTCATGTTAGGTGACACTCCCGAGTCCAAGGACGATCCATTCGGAGACCAAGGCTAGGCTATCTCTGTGAGTGGACTTCGTTTTCTAAACTTTGTTTATGAATTCCTTACGAATTTCATGATTTAAATTCATATTTATATTTTGAGTTTTAATTGAGTTTTATTAATTGAGAATATTAATTGATTCTTGAGCATGGTTTGAGAATTTATGCTTGGAAATAGATTTGATATGCTTGGTAACTATTTTTCGTGATAATTTATTCGACCCATTAGATTTTGGAAACGTTTTGGTTTCTCAAGTAAACGTACTTGATTTACTCACATTTTGAAATATTAAAGGTTTGGTTATCGAAAAAGGATTTTATAGTTGTTGGTTGATGGTTTCCCAGTTTTGGAAAGGTTATATATTTTTATGGGTAAAAAGGAATTTATGGAAAAAGGATTTTCAAACCACCCTTCGCAGTACCCTTCAGATTTCAGATTATATAGGTCTTTGGGACCCATCACGACACACACATAGGCTTTGGGCCGTGTGTCGGGATGCTTTACCCTTTGGGGGCGGCCCTGCGTGCACGTACGGCAGGTATATTGGCCCTGCATGTGTATGACAGACTCTGGCTCTGCACATGTACGGCAGGATTATTGGCCCTGCATGCGTACGGCAGGTCGTGGGCCCTGCGCATGTACAGCAGGTTCGGTGGGTAACTGTTAGGTGTGAATTTCTATTATGATATCAATTCCAAAGTGATTTTTAGCAACTTAATTAGTTTTATTAATTTTCCAGAAAATCTCAAAGTGAATTTTAAAGTATGGATTTACTCATAGAGTTTTCAATGGATTTTATGAAAGTTATTTTAAACTGGGGGTTTTCAAGGAAAGTTTGCGAAATTTTAAGGAATTTGAAAGTAAAATGTTTATTTTGGTTTATGTCCACTCACTGAGTTATCTTATTAGTTTTCTCCTTTGTCATTTTAAATTTTCCCCCAGGTTGTAGCGGTGGAACGGTCGAGCCAAAGACGTCAAGGCAGTCTAGCGAACCTTTGAAAATTTGTAGGAACCAATTATTCTTGTAAATTTTATTTTCTTAGTAAATTTTGTAGCGTGGCTCTGATAACCTAATGAAAACTTAAGTAATTGGTTTTGAAATTTGGGTCGAAGACCCTTTGGATTGTGGTAGAGGAGCTATGGTACTTAGAAGTGTTTTACAGGTCTTCGTGGAGAAAGGGTTCGTCCAATTTCAGGGGAGGTTTTGCCGAAATTTCGGTAGGATTTTCCTTGATATTGGATGCCCGCGGGATCACTCCGAGTTCCAGGGTGGAATTCGGGGAGGGTCCTGTTATAGGATGGTTTGAAAACCAATATCATCATATATCCTTTCTCATCCACAAAAATAAATAACAAAACTTAAATCCTTTTATTGGAAATAAAAAGATCATGTAAAACATCATTTCTCAAACATTTCATAAATCCTCATATCTCAAGAATTTAAATATCCAATTAACAAATATGAAATCAATTCTTTAAACCCTCCAATATAACATAAAGATATAATTCAATTAAAACTTTACAAACCATTTGGAAATCTAAAGTCCAACTCAAAATTCCTTATTTCTCAATCAAATATCAAGAAAACATATATCAATTTAAAACATTAAGTTCATAAACATTTTCAAAATAAAAGTCCACTCACAGTAAAGAGGCCTAGTGTAACACCCTGTACCTTTCAAAGTGGTTTTGGAAAGCTTTTAAATGTTTTCGGGATTTTACTGGAAAAGTAAAACGTTTTGGGCGTTTTTCAAATTTTAAAGTTTGACTTTTAAAGTTGGGGTAAAAGTTGACTTTTAGTTCGAGCAAGGTCTTCGCGTTGACTTTGGGTTCGTTGGAAAGGTCTCGTCCTCACGAGTTCGTAGACACGTAGCACGCGTTAAACGGAGCTACGGTTTGGAAGTTACGGACGTGTAAAGAGAGGGGCAAGTTTGTAATTTTGGATCAGTTGGATTTAAAAAGGCACAGAACCCTAGAAATCCTTCAGTTTTCTCTCTCTTCCCTCCCGCTGTCTCTCTCTTCCTCGAGAGTGCACTCTCTAGCCGCGACTTTCACCGGCGCGTGGGGGCGCGTCCAGCGGCAGCTGAGCTCGGACTTTAGCTCGCCGTGCCGCCTCTCTCCCCTCTTCCTTCCTGTGGTAGCAGCTCCCCGTGAAACAGCCCGGAAAGAGAAGAACTGATCGTGCACAATCAGCGTCACGGTGGCGATCTCGACGATTCCAGCGACGATGCGACCTCCCACCTGCCCAGATCTTCTCTACTCGTCGAGCCCAGCGTGTTGGTGGGTTTGATTTCGCCGTTGGACCGCCGTGGGTGGCGGATCGAAGCTAGGGAGGCCGGCGGCTTTCCGGCCAGTTTTCCTCCTTTTCCGGCCACTTTTGGCCGTTGACCCAGGTTTGAGTTTTGGTCCCCTCCACGTACTCTACGTGCCTGTGTAGTTCGTTTTAGCTAAACGTGAGTTTCAGTTTTGTGCAGTTGACCGCCGTTGACTACCCGTTGACCGCCGTGGGTCCCGCTGTGTGGTGGCGCCAGCGACCCATTCCTTGGTTTGTGGCCTCGGGCCAACCACCCGAACCTGTGGGTGAGTTTGGGTGAGCTTCTTGACCTTCCGTGTGTTTCCGAGGGTTGGGCAGCCACCGTGCCTGGTGGTTCCTGGCCGTTTCTGTGATTGTTGGCTTCGTTGTGAAACCTGTTTGTTTTGGTTGGTTGTCTGGTCTTAACAGGTACGCTTGGCTCAGGAATTGTATTTCCGATGCCGTTATGGCAGCCACCGTGCGTGGTGGTTCCCGGCCGTTTCTGTGATTGTTGGCTTGGTTGTGAAACCTGTGTGTTTTGGTTGGTTGTCTGGTCTTAACAGGTACGCTTGGCGCAGGAATTGTATTTCCGATGCCGTTATGCTGCCGGATTTTAAAATCCGAGCAAAGGAGCCACGAAGGGCGGTTCGGTCTTTTCGTGCGGAACACTGTGAGTGAACCTAAGTTTAATTAATTCTAGTTCAGTTACTTGTTTGGCTGGTTTAATTGGTTGCTATTTGCTAGTTAAGGAGGGTATCGGAATTAGGATTGGAATCCTAACAGTTTAAGAATTATTTTGAGATTAAAGAATGAAGTAACGTTTGGAGCTTCAGTGAGGACTAAGTAAGGATCCGTGGTTTGTTGAGGATTAATGTAACGACCCGTACTCCGTAAGGTACAAATTTTTAATTTTTAATATGGTTTGGGGCCAAAAGTTGACTTTGGATTTGGATGAGATTGGATGTTTGACTTTGGGTCCATTAGGAAGGCCTCGAGCTTACGAGTTTATAGACATGCGGCATGTCCCGTTTGGAGGGACGGTTTGAAAATTTTACACGTGTCAAAGGACCCAAAAGTTGACTTTTTGAATTATAGGGTCCTTGGAGTAGACTTTGANTTATAGGGCCCTTGGAGTAGACTTTGACATGGTCAAATAAAGCTCGACTCCACGAGTTCGTAGACGCGAAGTATGCGTTAAACGGAGTTACGGTTTGTGAGTTATGGACGTGGGAAGGGAGTGGCAAAATTGTAAATAAAGGGACATTCCAGAATTTTCTGGAAACAGCCCCTCCTCTCTTATTTCTCCATTTCTCCCCCTCCCAGCCCGCAAAGACCAGCCATTTTTCACCTTCCCTTCTGCGTGACACCCTTCCTTCTCCCGTCCAGCTGCTCCGACCAACACCCAGCCACCGACCAGCCACCTCCCGCCGTCGCCAGCCCGCCACTACCCACGACGCCGACGCCCAGCCCCTGCGCGCACCGCTGCTCGGAGAGGACACCACCAGCCGCTGCAACCTCCAGTTTTCCGGCGTTCTCTTGCCCAATTAGGGACGACACCGGAGATTGAGGGCAACCCAACCGAGCAACGAGACTAGACCCCTTGACTGTGAGTGTCTCTTGGAATTGGGCTGTTAAATTGATTGAATTGAAACATGGAAAGAAATTGGGATTTAGCCCCAAATCTGGAAATCTGGAAAATTGTGGCTTGGGTACGAAATTGGGGTTGAAAATTCTAATTTCCAACCTTAGGACATGTTAATTGTGGTTTAGAACCTTGGGCTTTAAGAAAAAATGGAAGAAAATTGGGAATTGGTGGATGAAGCTTGGCCATTTCGGGTAGTTGCTGGAAAATTGAGGAATTGATATAAATTAGTGGTATTTTAGCTAATTACCATCGTTTAGAAATCTAACCGGGAGTGTGGAATGATGGGTTCGAAGGAAAAGGCGGAAATGGTGAAATTGGGGTTGAAAACGCCACTTTGATTTGGGGTTGAGGGTAGTCCGGCCCATTAGTCGTGGAATTTAGAAATCTTCGTGGAGTTTAGACTTTATTAAGCGAGCTATTAACTTAGGTGGTATAGAAAAGACTTAGGTTAGCGAAACCCCAAATTTTAGACATAGACGGACACTTTAAGCGAGGGAACTAACAACGTATTTATTTCTTTCTTATAGGGACGACAACGGAGATTGAGGGCGACCCAGCCGAGCAACGAGACTAGACCCCTTGACTGTGAGTGGACTTCATTTTTTATTTAAGTTTCTTAAGTTTTAAATTTAATTCATTTCGCATGTTTTGCTAATTTAATTCATTTCGTATGTTTTGCGTAGTCATGCATTTCGAATTGTTATATATATGGATTTTGGGATTTGGAATGCTATCAATTGGTTTTATGAATTGATATATATTTTCGTCAAATGATGATTGAGATTGGGTGAAACCTATTTAAAGTACGGTTTTTGCGGGAAAAGTTATTGAATTCTCCAAAATTTTAAGAGCGTTTCCAAATAGAATTTATTCAATTTTTAACGTGGACGATTGAGTACGGATGGATTTGGATTTTTGTGAGCACCCACTTAGTACCCGTCTTGGATTATGGAAGTATATAGGTCTTTGGGACCCATCACGGCACACACATAGGCTTTGGGCCGTGTGCCGGGATGCTTTGCCCTTTGGGGGCGGCCCTGCGTGCACGTACGGCAGGTATGTTGGCCCTGCATGTGTATGACAGACCCTGGCTCTGCACATGTACGGCAGGTATGTTGGCCCTGCATGCGTATGGCAGGTTATAGGCCCTGCGCATGTACGGCAGGATTATTGGCCCTGCATGCGTATGGCAGGTTATGGGCCCTGCGCATGTACGGCAGGCTATACGGGGAAACTGGGAGCGAGCGAAATATTCTTTTTCAATTTCAAGATTTGTTTATGTGAAGAAATCTCAAAGTTTTCATGATGAAATTTTCGTTCTTTTAAAAAGAGAACTCGCAAATTATTTTTACGAGTTATGTCCAATGATTTGTTAACAAACATTTTAAAGCTGTTTCAAAATTGGGGGTTTTAATGCAAAGTCAGTTAGGTCTTTGTATGAAATTTTTGGATAATTGTATAAGTTATTTTATTTTATCCACTCACTGGGTTGTCTCACGTTTACCTCTGCTGGTTTTCTTTTAAAATTTCCCCCAAGTAACTGCGGTGGAGCGGTCGAGCAGGAGGCACGTCGAGGATTCCGTAGACGGTAGAAACTTGTAATTTTCCCCCCACGTATTATCTAATTTTACTATTTATAGTAGTTGGACTACCGCGGTGTAAACAACAATGTTATTAGTGCGAACACTATCTTATTTCCTTTTTGTTATGAATTTGGGTCGGAGACCCCTGTTTGTGGTAGGGAAGCTGGATTAGAAGTGTGATTTGCAGGTTTTCTAAGGAAAGTAATCCAGGGTTAGTCCAATTTCAGGGGAGGTTCTGCCGAATTTTCGGTAGGATTTTCCTTGACATTGGATTCCCGCAGGATCACCCCGAGTTCAAGGGTGGAACTCGGGGAGGGTCCTGTCAATTGAATACCCACTCAGAACATAATGGCTGCATGTAATTTTGATATGCAGTTCATATTTGCATGTGCAGGTTGGGAAGGCACTGCGCATGATACCAGGGTATTCCTATCGGTTCTACGAAATGATGGTCTTAACTTCCCTAAACCTCCAAATGGTAATAACTAAAACTTGTGTTTAATATTAAACCTTCTAGGTTGCAATTTCTAACTATACTATAATAAAACATGTGTATTTGACAGGGAAATATTATCTTGTGGATGCTGGGTATCCACAAATGAATGGATACTTGGGACCATATAAAAGTGAGAGGTATCATCTTCCAGATTTCCGAAGGGGT
>QANT01008307.1:0-24669 GCA_003254885.1 Purshia tridentata | reverse complement strand
AAAAAAAAAAAAAAATGAGAGCTTGACCTAGTCTAAGACAACACAAACATACATTTCAAAAGGAACTGCGAAAAATACCAATGACCCTGAAATCTGTGAATAGTCTTCCTTTTTCTTCATTTTCACTTACCAAAGTATCTCATGCTCTGTCTAGAGATCTCTCTCAAGCTTTCTTAATCAAGTGCTCTTGTGTTTGTTACTTACATTCATCCAAATTTGTGCTTGGGTTCTACAACAAGAATGTGCTTGTGTTCTCCCATTACAAGTAATNCAAGTAATGCCTTAATATGATTAAAAAAAAAAAAAGAGGAAAAAAACAGAGAGAGTTTCTTAACTTTATTCATTTATACGTCTTTCTTAATCGGAATGTATAAAATTGTTAAAATTACTTTATTTAAGAGATAAATTGTAGTGTTTATTTCATATTGTAGTATTTATTCCGCACTTTAAATTGAATTGTCTTTTTTTAAAATTTCAGATCATTGAATTATAATGCAGATTGCCTATCATTATTTGATCTAGTGGATCCTTTTATTGGATGAGGGTTTGAATTCAAATACCATGAAAGACATTTGATTAATAAAATAGGATATGGGAGTGGGATGGCTAGTTATTAAAAATATCAACTTATCAAACACACATGATTTGGGAATGGCTAGTTATTAATATAAATTAGTGTGAAAACATGTTAAACCTTAGGAGGTGTCAATGTAATAAATCCCCATTTCTCCTATCTTTTTCCTTAATTCCATGAAGACTGTCATCTATTGGCCTTCTCCATAATCTCAGAACTCATTTTCTTCATCTTGATTAACTTTTGTGGACCGTAATTCTCAAAGTTAGATTTCACAGCTTGCATTTTGTGGTGCTTCAGGATTAATCTATTGTCCAAAAATTTGAACACACTAACTGTTGCCTTTGCTTGAGATTAGCATCATTGCATCTTTCGAGCTTAAGGGCTTGATCATCTTTTCCCGTAAATATTTCAACCACAATTCGATTTTTTGCCCTTTCCTTTTTGAACAGATGCACACGTTTATTCTTAGCACAAAAATGAGAATGGCAATACATGCATACCACAGTTACCACTGCACCAAACCAAAGTTTATGGAACCTAATATTAGGAACCTAAAGTTTCATAATTAATATGCTTATTGATTTGTCCACTGGATCCTAATATATTCTTTATGCTATGTAATGTCATAAGAATGTCAAATATGACAAAGCGTGAGTTCATTGAACTCGATATCACACAAAAAAACAAGAAAATTTGCTGGGTTTGCGATGCTGAGATGCATTTGGATGCTGAGAATCTTAGACGTACTATTAAGGAGGGCAATACCGCATCACAACATTATCGTGCAAAAGTCATGATTTTTCTCCGACATCACATATCCATGAAGGGCTGAAAAATGAATACCTAGCAATCAAAGACCTATTAGCTCTATCGAAAGAATTGAAAGAGTGTTGTGATCACCAAAGAACTATTATACTCCCCAAGGCTTGTTATGACTAGATTGTGCTTGCATGATTTTAAGACTGGCCAAGTATAATTCAGCTTTGTTCAGAATAGGTTCATAGATAAAGTTATGTAAGGAGAAAAAAACTGATGAAGATATAATAAAAGAAAATGTTTTCTATAGTAAATTTTCATGCCTCGAATATTTATCAATAGTAAATTTATTGATTTAATCACGTCTTCTAGTTGATGCGCAAAACATCGAACTCTTGACGAGAAATAGTGAGTCTTGTCCAACTAGATCAGCATCATTCCTTGAAGGGAATCCTAATGCATCTTATATGGTCATGGTTGTGGGAATGAACAAGGACGTGTGCGTGGGCATGGTCGCCACAATAGCCAAAACCAAGGTGTTCATATTAATTTGAGTCCCAAAACTACATAAAAACCTCATTACCACCAAAAATGGAATAATGATAAACAAGAAAAAGGGAAAGCTCCACAAAATAAAGCTTCCAAAAATTCTAAGTATGTTTTCCGAGGGTGTGGTTCTTATGGGCATTGGGTTCGTGGTTGTCGTATACCTAAACACTTGATAGATCTTTATTAAGCCTCATTAAACGAAAGGAGAAAAACATTGAGACAGATTACATTGATCAATGTGATCCTATGGACATGGAGGATCTTGTGGACATAACCCACCTTGATGTTTTGGATTTCTTTTTTGATACTGATGAGAAATCTTCTGGTCCACTTATTGGAAATTAGATTTTTTTTTTTTTCATCCCATTAGATTTTTTTTTCAAGTATTTGCTTAAAGTTGCGTACTTTATTGTTGTTTTTGTTTAAGTTAGTTATTTGTGAAAGGAATGAACACAAACTTCCATTTCTCCCTTTCACTCTAAACAATTATTTGTATGTTTGTCGAGGGTGTGGTTCTTATGGGCATTATGTTGTTTTTGTTTAAGTTAGTTATTTGTGAAAGGAATGAACACACACTTCCATTTCTCCCTTTCACTCTAAACAATTATTTATTTGTTTCTCTTTTTTCTTATCTCTGTAACATCCAAACTTCCACAACAGATTCATGTTTTGGGGAAAAGTTTTCTTAAAACACATTTTGTATTCGTTTAGTTTTGACTTGAACAAATGATATTGGGAGTTTGAAAGAGCATTTTATGAGCTATAACAATTGTGATGTTCATTTTATAGAGTAAAAGGGTTTATAATAATTTTAAATGGATGCTCAGTTCTTGATTCCTTGATTTAAGGCATGATTATAAATTGAAGCCTATATTTTCAGTCTCTAGAGAATAAAGCTCATGAATTTAATTTCGCATTCCAAAGCTTTTTGAGAAAAATCACAAACTTGCCCTCCAAATCAACCATGGATTTGTGCTTTGCTGAACCACTGTTGATCCAAAACCAAATTGCTAGCTTTAGTTAGAGAAAGCAATTTTTTAGGTTCAGAGTGTTTTAAATCGGTTATATGAAACTAATACTTAGCTTTTAGCACATGTTATAAGCATTCTTGGGGTTTTGATCAGACTATCTAAAAGATCCTTTAAGTCAGTTTGGCTTGCCTCTCATTCCCTACCTTGCTTCTTCCACATAAAAAAATTTTCAAATACAATGTAGTGGCTATTAAATCATACTCAAAAGTTTGAAATAATGAATCTTCTGCTATTTTGCTTGTTCTGGCAGTTCTATCATCGTCAATGGGCATGTCATGTGTACATATAATGACAATGTCTCTACTTGTTTCTTACTCATCTATGTAGTTAAAACAAAACCTCTGCTTCCATTAATCTAATGCAAAGCATTGGAGAAGGCATGAGATTGGAGTAAGCCAAACGGAATTTTGAGGGAAAAAAAATAATTATACTGGTATGTCATATTAAGACCATTAGATCCTTGGAAAGGTAAGGATCAAAATGCACATATTCTAAAGGGAGACCGTCGTTTAAGGCCTCTAACTTAAAAAAAAAAAAAAAAAAATTGAAAAGCAGCTCCAGAGTACAGAAAATGCATTTCAAATATGTTATGGATGTTTTAAATACTATTTTTCCAAGAATTTTCTTAAAAAAAAAAAAAAACAGTACGAAGTCATGGTTTTTCTGATGTTTTAAATACTATTTTTCCAAGAATTTTCTTTAAAAAAAAAAAAACAGTACGAAGTCATGGTTTTTCGTTCACAGGATATACTAGCTTATATAAATCAGATTTTGTAACCAAAATGAACTCTAAGAGAATGCACAAGTTTTGGATTTTACACCTCCAGAAAAACCACATATGTTAATTTTCAATTGGCACTAAATCACAAGCATCCTTTCGATTACAAACAGAAAAGAAAAAGGTTAGAAAAGTGAATTTAAAAGTATTCAGACACACAAATAGTGTAAACTGCTCCATTTCAGAAACAAAATGACTACAAAAAGTAATATTCCAATTCATCTCAAAAGAAATAAAGAATGGCAAATAGTTGCATCAGGCTTTCTTCTTCTTTGATTTAAGCATCACATATCTGATGAATATGCATAAAAAGCAGAGAAGAACCATGCCAGCAAACACAGGTATTAATATGGCATATTCTTGGGGTAGGAAATACCGGTGGATGAAGTGATCATTGTTCACAAAAGGATAGAAAACAAAAAGAGTAAATAAATATCAGAAGCAAGTTAACAGAATGTAAGAGGCATTTGAGGAGAAAGAAGGGAGGTAACTGACCAAGATAATGACCCAAAATGTGTAATAAGTGAATATAGATAAACTGATATAGGATAACAGAAAGCCAATGGCCTTGTCTGCCAATTCCATTGTGATGTTTGTGGCTTCTTCTACCCGAAATTACAATACGATAATGATCAACAGCCTCATATGATAGTAGCAAACACTTAAAAGTGCAATAACATAAATCACATACACAGGGCAACTAACTTCAAATTGTATCCAAGTCCAATGGAGTACTGTTTATACTTCACCAAACACAGCAGCTTTCAAATTAACAATACTGGATTTCAATATAGTTCCAAACTTCCAATTCTAAGCAAACAAAGAATAGCATGACAAACATGAAAGGAAGGCTCCATAAAAAGGATTTTTCTCAAAAAACAAAAAACAAAAGGTAGGTCAGTGAATAGATTAGATCATTAGAACAGCATCCGAAGAAAACCACTCAGGCTCAATGAAATCTTGGTCTACAGGTGAACTATCACCCATCATGAATATCAAACAGCATTTAATCTTTTGGAAATGTTCAAGCATCTGGTTCAATGATCCAATCTCTTGTACCAGAATATTGACCAACAACATCATAAAAAACATTACCCAAATTACAAATTTAATAGTGCTTTGAGATATACATATACATATATACATACAAGCAATACACAATATAAAGAAATTTTACACTAAGTATTAAATTGATAGTTGATTGGGTTCGAATAAACGGTGGATGACCGACCATCATAATTCTTAAATCCCTTGCTTCAAAAATCATTTCTTTTCCTCAGTTAGACTCATAAAATCAAACACCAAAGCTATGTTTGGTTCCATGGATTTGGCATTGAATTTTGATATTGACCCTCAATAACACATTTAGCTAAGAGGTACCATGCATTTAGAATTTCAAGGCTTAAATTTAGTTTCACTAATCGTCACAACCGAATCTACTTACCCTAGACAAAGTTGTTCTTTAATTTTGCCCGCGATCGCAATTAGTCCAATTCCAATTCCAACTCTCTCTCTCTCTCTCTCTGTGCAAGCCCTATATTGAAAATTATGGACGACGATGATGAAGACGTTTAGACTCTGCAAGCCTCTAAATGACATTTTTAGCCTTTTTGATTCTTCTGTTTTTTTCTTTTTTCCCTTTCCCCTTTCGGTTTTTTTTTTCGGCTCCCTTATTTCTAAAAGCCCATTATAGTGAACATTCCATTTGGAAAGCTCAAAACATTGTTCCTAAGCTTATGGTAGAGATCAACCCAAGAAGTTCTCTGCTTCATTTTTTTTTTTTTGGGCGTCTCCCTTTCACTTCAACTATGATTCTTTTTGGGTTTTTTCCTTACTTACTCGTCTAGACTTTGAGAGCAATTTGTAGTTGTTGGATAGCCCAATTAAAATGACCGTAAAATTACCCACAGAGCATTCAAGTCTGATTCCTCTCCCCCAACTTAAAAGAAAAAAAAACTATATATATATATTGAGTCATATTGCCACCTATTTTCAAATTTTTGCAATCTGCATTCATCTGATTCTGTAAAAAAAAAAAAAAAACACATGTTGCACATGACCCTTTTCAAGAGATATTTTGATCCTTTAGATAAAAAATCATAATATCATGGGTAATGCTATGGGGATCGTGTCATTGTATCACATGACTTGATCCAATGAGAGAGAGAAATATCAAAGGTGACTAGAAAGCAACATCATGTGATATAATGACATAATCCCCTAGCATCATCTTGATATTAATAAGGGTTTTTTGATGTGAATTTGACCATTCATCACTATATAGACTTATATGTCCCCTTAGTTGGTTCTCTTTGCTACGATGAGCTTTGGTTCACTTCTTGAGGACTTGATTGGTTTTGCTAGGTCCATCTTGAAGTATTGTTTGCTTTGTTTCGGGCTGTTTAAGCTCGTGAATTGACCAAATTAAAATGTATATGAATTTTATGAAAGTGATCATATATTTTACATGGCTTGAAATAGCTAATGTGAAATTTATAATTACAATAGACTTCATACGAGTTAGGCCAAAGGGGTTCAATTAGCCGGTTGGCTCAATGACCTTTTCTAGGACTTATATTTACTATTTAGGCATATAATAGATATTAATATTACAATTTGCCCCTTCTGTATAGGGTTCCCTTAAGAGGTGAAATTGTGTTAAAACTAAAAAATAAATTGTTTAATAAATGATACTAAACCGCATGTATTGACTTACAAGTTGCTATGAAGTAGTGCAAGGAATCTCAAAATTGTATACCAAATTTGAATCCCAAAGTGGCTAAAATTGGCTTTCCATTTTAATCACCAGCCTGCTGCTTCATTTCATTACTGTGTATCAATTTGTTGACGAATTACAAATTGATTGAATGTGATGGAATTGTGAGACATCCTGCTCCAACTTGAACTTGAGTTTGAACATATACCTTTTGCCCCAACAGATACTAAATTTATTTTCAGTGTGGCAGGAAAAATAAAGGAAGGAACTAGAGAAACAATCTAATAGGTGCTAGAAAAAAAGTTTCCTATCACAAGTGGTAAATACACACACTATGTCTATATCTGCCTCGCGAGCTATGTCACTTTATGAAAGCGATAGGAGACAATGGCTATATACTCCCATTACATGGAAGTTTTACTCATCTAATCTAATAGAATTGTATTAGAAACTCCAATTCTCTTCGCACTTCACTCACTGTAATATATAGCAATATCTCATGTCTACCATGTCTGCCCATAATGACAATTGCACATTCACGATGAAGATTGTATTAATGCAGCGCATTAAGGATTACTACGAGTGTTTAGTGTTGAGAAGCAATGGGTAAGGGATTGCCAATTGCCCATTCACAAATACAAAACATACAAATATCTACTAAAAGTAATGAAAGTTATTTTTTTGCATTCAATTAAATCAAGCAGAAATAATTTCTTGTTTTCTTTCCTAAAAGATTCATGTAATAATTTAGTAGGGTATATTGTATATGGATTTTAAAAGACTTTTATGGAGTTTAAAAGTCATGTGGTATTCAATTAAGATTTTTAAAGACTTTAAAAAAGTAGATAAAAATCTATATATATTCAATTAAGAATGTTAAGGAGTCTATAAAAGTCATATGGTATTCAATTAAGACTTTTAATGACTTTTAAAAAGTCCATAAAAATCTATGTTTATTCAAAAAATCATAGACTTTTATAGACTTCATTTAATGATAGATTTCTAAAGACTTTTATGTATATTTCAAAGTCATTATAAATCCGACCTATTTTTTACGGATTATATTTTAAAACTCTATAAAAATCTATAAATTCTGCAAAAGTCTGCAACTTGAAAAAAGTTTATAGAAGTCTTTATAAATCTATATACACTACACCCCCTTTAGAGATTTACTGACTTTCTGCAACCAACTAGATCCGGATCAATGTATTTTGTCAACAAAAAGTTGTACAACTCGATGATTACTTTCAGAAAGAACTCGTTCATGAAGTCCATCATCTGCTTTTCGGTTATCTGCAAATTTTACGTACATGTTATTTTATAATATATATATAGTGAGAATGAGAAGTGTGGAATGGGTAGTTTCACAAAATTGAAATCTATGCTTTACTATATTTTAATTTGGGTTAGCAGATCTTACTTCGATGGGTACTCTCTACAAGCATTGAGTTATTTCCCCGGCAACTGTTTGATCTCCCAAAATAACTTGTGCAAGCCGTGCTGGGTTCTTCAATCGCTGTCGTTCCATTTTCAACTCACTCCCAAGCCTCTTTTACTCTTTCACAATTGTTCATTGATGTGAGTTTGAGTGTTGCGAATGAAGAACATTTCTCCAATCGCATCAAAAGTATATATTTGCTGTCCTTAAAGATTTTGTGAAAATGTGGATGAGTTTGCTCAAAATTTGGGTCAATCAAACTAATCAACCTTTAGGGCCTTGTTCTGTTTTTTTTGTGTGTAATAGAGTTGTGTTGTTGTCGTGTAGCTGTTGGATAAACTGTCATTTTGTTTAATTGTCTGAAGCTTGGTGCGGATTTTAACTATGCTCAAAATTGGAAATCCGAACCTCTCCTTCTCCAATTGGAGGAAAGGATGTGAATACAGATTGTTAAAGTCTCTGTACGATATTTTAAAATTATGTTAAGAGCATAAAAATTTTAGGCAAATCATATTAATATTAATTTGCATAATTCAAAACAATATACCAAAACTTAAATATTAAACTAACCTCTAAAATACAATATTGTTCAATCTAATCATATAATCTACAAATTCAATATTCTGTATTTGTTCACGACCCAAGAAAAGAGCAGATTGAACAAATGTGGATGAACACAATGATTTCTTTTGAAATACATGAAACTTGATCTTACGAAAAAAATATATGATAAAACACTCTTGTGAACCAACCTTAAATGTGAATGAGTTTGAACAAAGTCATTCATATCTGCTCTTTTCTAAGATCGTAAACAAATACAGAATATTGAATTTGTAGATTACATGGTCAGATTAAACAAAATTGCATTTCAGAGGTTAATTTAATATTTTAAGTTTTGATATATTGTTTTGAATTACCCAAATTAATATTAATATGATTTGCCTAAAATTTTGATGCTCAACATAATTTTAAAATATCATGCAGAGACTTCGCATCCTCTCCTCCAATCGAAAAAGGAGAGATTCAGATTTCCAATTTTGAGCATGGTCAAAATCCACACCAAGCTTCAAACAATTGAACAAAATAATAGTTTATCTAACAGCTACACGACAACAACACAACTCTATTACACACAAAAAAAACAGAAAAAGGCCCCAAAGGATGATTAGTTTGATTGGCCCAAATTTTGAGCAAACTCATCCACATTTTCACAAAATCTTCAAGGACGGCAGATACACTTTTGATGCGATTGAAGAAATGTTCTTCATTCGCAACACTCAAACTCACATCAATGGACAATTGTCAAAGAGTAAAAAGAGGCTTGAGAGTGAGTTAAAAATGGTACGACAGCAATTGAAGAACCAGCACAGCTTGCACAAGTTATTTTGAGAGATCAAATAGTTGCTAGGGAAATAACGCAACGCTTGCAGAGAGTACCCATCGAAGTAAGATCTGCTAACCCAAATTAAAATATAGTAAAGCATAGATTTCAATTGTGTGAAACTACCCACTCCGCACTTCTCTTTCTCACTATATATATATATTACAAAATAACATTTACGTATAATGTGCAAACAACCGAAAAGCAGATGATGGACTTCATGGACAAGTTCTTTCCGAAATTGAAACTACCCACTCCGCACTTCTCTTTCTCACTATATATATATTACAAAATAACATTTACGTATAATGTGCAAACAACCGAAAAGTAGATGATGGACTTCATGGACAAGTTCTTTCCGAAAGTAATCATTGAGTTGTACAACTTTTGGTTCACAAACTACATTGATCCGGATCTAGTTGGTTGCAGAAAGTAAGTAAATCTCTAAATTATTACATGAATCTTTTAAGAAAGAAAACAAGAAACTATTCCTGCTTGATTTAATTGAATGAAAAAAATAACTTTCATTACTTTTAGTAGATATTTGTTTTTTTTTTTTTTCTATTTGTGAATGGGCAATTAAAACCTTACCCATTGCTTCTCAACCATTTCTTGGCTCTTAATACACTGCATTAATACAATTTTCATCGTGAATGGGCAATTGTCAATCCCTTACATTACATGTTGCTTCTAAACAAAGTTCTTGGATCTGAACAATAATCTTAATCCTTAATGCATTGCATTAACACAGTAGACAAAGATATAAACGAGGTTTAAGAGCAAACACTAAAATTATGATTCTAAGTAATGCAAGTCGATTAACATAATAAACAAAATATAAAGAGGTTTAGAAGCAAACACTAAAATTATGATTTTAAGTAATGCACAATCAAGTATTTCTACCATGTCACAACCCCTTCCATCCTTCACAAGTTGTTAAATGTGTTACTTAGTAGAAAGAACAATGAAAAAAGAAAAAAACCTTGATAAATAATCATTTTGACAACATAAAAAATAAAAAGAAATACATATTAAACATAAATTAAAGTTGTCCTTCACCTAGCTATTCTATATTAATACCATATGACATTAATACTTTGACTGTTTTACAATAAACAGGGCGTTGTACACTATGGAGAACTTGTTTGGAGCTTAGAGAGAAGACACAAGCTTACTTTTGGGCACTGCATGATTATTTTTGGTTATTGATGTAGGGATGAGTATAATGACTTCAACTTTATGTATGTTGCTCTCTTGACTTCCTTGTCATGGATTTTAATTGTGGGGCAGTTTAAGATATTTGTTTTCTGTCATGCCAGCCGAGTTCAAATGCTTGCTCTAAAGAATGACTACAAAACTCTCTTTGGGACCAGGAAATGAAATGTTTTGATCCCTAACATACTATTGCTTTTCCATTCCAGCTATAAATATCTCTCACACTTTGATCAGTTCTATGCTTATGTAGCTATGAGTGCACATTAAACATGATTATCATAACACATTATATCTTGCAATGAGTGCTCTACCTTGGTAAGATAATTGCTTTCTATACTGCTTCTAGTGTGATGAGGAGAACTATGTCTTGTGGTTGTAACTAAATGAATTTAGGCTTAGAAACAGTTTATGCATGTTTAAGATGTGATGTGAGTGTTTTTTTTTGGGGTACAAATAATTTGTCATTCATTTTAGAGCACATATGAAATGGGTTCTATGCATTAATGATATGAGTGCTATATGTCAAGTTAGAATGAAACAAAAGTGTAACTTGATGTTCAACCTACTGCAAAAGTGCAAGTGATGAACGCCGTGAAAATATATCAGAATAAAAAATTACCTGTCTTTCTTTCATCTCACTTTTCTTTCCCTTCAATATAAATCTTTTCACTCTTCTCTAGCAACAAACAAAAGATAATAATCAAAGGTCATAAACAATGAAGTTCTCCATCACCACGATACAATAAATTTTTTTAATTGCATTTTTTCTTTTTACAAACCAAAACTGGAACTTTTAACATAGCAACTATATCTATATATATATATATACACATAGATGCACAAGTTATTTATGTAATAAAGTACAATCCACCAATTTGGTACAACTACAAAATGTGATCTTATAATCCAAAATATTCATACTTCAAGTCCCCCAATTAAAAAGTTCAATCAACCATTAATAAATTTTGATCAAACAAATATATGAACTCAATTTTTTTATAAAACATTAAAATACTTGTCATAATAATCAAATTGCAAAATATATTTATTTTGATTAATTTTTTGAAAAAATGAAAAAATTGTGATAATATTCAAATTACCTTTATTTTATTGATTTTCTAAGAATAATATTTTAATAGAGCTCTAAAAATTAAAGGGTGGTTAGTGCCAAATTATCTTACTAACCAATTATCTATACATACTGACAACTGACTTGTAAAAAAATGATATTCAATATAAAAGTAGATTCATTTCTCTGACATCGATTTAATTTACTTTAATTAATAAAATCTATGTTTGTTTTGCTCATTTAGAAAATCTTTGTTTAATATTCATTTGTAACCTAGACATAAAAAAACGAAAAAAAAAAGTGAGAAAAGAAAATAGAAAAAAATATTATTTTAGAGTTTTTTGGCCTCAAAAATATTATTATAGGTTTATAATAGGAAGCTGTGTGCAGTTACTCTAAATTAATTTTACTTCCCTCACACTATCATTAACATGTATATTGTTGATAGAAAAGAAAAAAACATAGATATATTAAGCCTCGCAACTCTCCATACATTCTTATATATCTCAATCAAAAACACAAAAACTGGATGAGATATTAGCATACAAATTAATTAAATACTGATCTGTGTTAAACGAAACGAGCAAGAAATTCATTCTACATAATACATACGTGCAAACTAAAGGGAAATATTAAGACAGGATATCAAACTAAATTAAAATTCATTCATTCGAAAGAAATACCAGTTAATCTCTCTGTCATATTGACCAGCAACATTAATATACTCCAGATCTACATCGGTCTCTCCCTTTCTGGATCTATCTCTGATATCGATCTAAAACATTTTATCACCAGCAAAATTAAATGAGACCTACAAAGAATAAATGAGGGTTGGCGCGGAGATTAGATTACAGTGAAGAAGAGTGAGTGAGTGAGGTGTTGAATTTACCAAGGGGGCCTGGGTAACCGATCCGAGCCGAGCCGAAAATGGCAGGCAGCCGAGTCACTCCGGCCACCCAACATGGCGACCGAGACCGAGACCGGAAGTCCGGTATCCGGTCATACCGAGAATCCGGTACGGTTCGGCTCGGATTGGGGCTTTACCGAGCATATGGGAAGCCGCTACTTTTGGAGCTTCGATTCTCCGTCTATGGTGGTCCGATGAACAATCGGAACCCACAATCAAACTCAAAACCACAAGAGGAGCAATCTCTGGATGGAAACAAAAGAAAAAGAAAACAAAAGAAGAGAAAAAAACATCATTAAATAAATAAAAACATTAGTACCAGCAAAACTAAATGAGACCTTCAAAGAATACAGAAAATTAAAGGAGAGGGAGAGAGAGAGAGAGAGTAGTATCACCAGCATGCACTTGAAGTAGTGTCGGTGTGTTATTTGAAAAATGAAAGCAAAACAAGCTTAAGATAAGAAAAAAGAAACAAGGGAAAATTGTCTCACCCTAAGCCTTGGCTTTGCTTGATCTGCAGCTTCAGTTTCAGTGCTCTCTCTCTCTCTCTCTATAGAGGCTTTGATTTCGCACTCTGCGCCATAAATCAGGTAATTTATTAATTTACTGTGCACACGTAAATGCAGTTTGACAGAAACCGATCAACGCCACTTTACTCGTCGGCTGTTTCCATACACGTGTTCGTTTCTCGATGGAAGATCAAAGCAAGCGTTTCTCCCAGACAGTCTCATCCCAAAGTCAAACCCATTTCTCACTAACAAGCCCACGTGAATTTGACCCACGTGCAAAGCACGCGACTACTTCAGCACGATTTGGAGACTACTCTGCGCATAGGCCGCGTGGGATTATGGCTTTTACTATATTACCGAGACGGTAGGTCACTGTGAGTGGATATAGTGAAAAGAAATTTGACTTTCCATAGACAAATGACTAAATGAGGGTTGAAAGGCAGAGATCTAGGGAAGTCTTAGAATGTGGTCAAAGAGATCATAGCCGTCCATTTATTGGGTTGTGGGTCCCACATAAAATCAACAATTTTGTCTCCCATCGGTTGGACAGAATACATTGGTTGGAGGCCACTCATCTCTACACTTTAATGGGTTTGACTCATAAGTGGATCCATTCCCAGGGTATTCAATATCATGGACAAAAGTCTCTCATATCATATCAATATTAGTGATTGTATTATTAGGTCGTACCAGAACACTTGTTTTCCATATGCACGGGTTCAATTTTCAACCTATTTTTAGCAAGTATATTCCATTGAAATGTTTTTATCAATGAAAATGTGAGTTAAATATAGTACACTAGTTGTTATGGTAAAAAATTGTCTCTAGCCACGTGTATGCCGAGATTCAATTCATACGTTCATTCTTTTTTGGAATGGCTTACCAATAAGTATAGATCATACTTAAACAAGTACAAAATAAAATTAACGCATAAATAAAATTAAATTAAAAAAATAGGTGATTATATGCTAAGACAAACCAGCTTATAGCAAAGGTTCTTGATCTGCATAGACATTTCAGGACTTTAATATTTAGCACTACGTACTTTTGTAATACTTTGTAATAAATAAAAATAACAGGATTCAAGTAAGAACAATAGATTTGTAAAATAAAAGTAAATCTGACTAGTACAAGATAATCATTATTACAGATCCCTGCTTGTTCTCTTGATTAGAAGCCCTTCAATGTGTAAATTCACAAGCTCTTCACCAATTGATCCTTCTAGTACGCCACACAAGTGTGTATGACCAAGGAATGAGATGGAAGGATGAACTTGTTGGAGAATGGGAGTGCTAGCTCTCTTCTGATAAAAAGCTTGGCCTTTGACAAAATAGAAAGAACGTAAAGTGAATTTCACAGGGCTTCACGTACGTACCTGTCGACCAGCCACCTATAGTGTGCAAGCCTCTAACACAAGTTAAAGAATTCTAGCTCTAAAAAAGTGTGCAAGTCTCCAATACAAGTTAATTCAATATCTATGTTGATCATGAGGCTGTAGATAGAGCAGAATTTGATCAAAAGGGTAATCCACACTCCTTTGGTAGCATAGAATGGGGAAGTCATTAGTAATTACTTTCAATCTAAAATTTCAGCATGGTTATCTTTTTAGCCGGAACTACGGGTTAAAGAGAAAGATATGATGTGCAAGAGACTTAGAGAGGAGAGAAAGGCCAGTTGATAGTGCTATCTAGCTAGCAGCTTGCATGATACAAACTTAATATACTTGAACTTGGCCTAATGTTTGTACATAGTTGGAGGAAGATAAGGCATTGAAACAATTTAATTAGCCTCTTTTATATATATATATATTTAAAAACATAATTAATGTGTGTCTGCATAGGGGTCCTTAAAAGATACATTACACATGCATGAAAGAAGAAAAATCCAATTGCAACATGATATAGCCTATATTTAGCCTCTTCAATTGTACTATTTTATTTAGTATTCTCTATATTTTATTTATTTATTTGGTATTCTCTATATTTTTAATTAATGGGATTTTGAAGATCATCCCCAACTGGTTACTGTTCTAAATTCATGTATCCATTATTTCCAAAGATAGAGTATAGTATAGTTTTAGTTATTTATCTTTCATGTTGGTACAATGGACCTCTTAAAAGTAGCCAACATATATGGAAGAAGACTGTAAACCTATATCATGCTGGATTTGATCCGAACCTTACAAACAATCACACACACACACACACAGTGAATGGAAGATGCAAGTTAAAAACAACAAGCACAAAGAAAACAAAGAAAATGAAGAGTTTTCTGGTGTAGTGAATTAGAGTTTTGATCTCACCAACTAATGATATTTATCAAGTTGCATAAAATTCTTTTAACACTAAATATCTTGTGAAGTGATTTCAGTCATCTATGTGTGCTTCAGTGTCCAACTATCCAAATTAGAGTCTTAACGACCAAGTAATAACCTATAGCTAAAAATAAGGGTACAGCACAATGCTCTCTGCCAAAATAAGCTCGACTTGTTTTGGACAAAGAATTTTAGCTTGAGCTGTTTTCAACAGAGGCATTAACATCAACATATATATATCAAAGATATTTCATTAATCAAACCTTATGGCACATGTCTCACACACATGCTCACGAGCCAACAAAGTCCCACTAGATTACAAAATAAGATGGGTGCAAGTGATGTGTTCATACATTTATTAATTTCACAAAACTATAGTTTGCTAAAATTAATTAACTTACTTGTTTGCAAAGAATTAATCTTTTTGCATATAAAACGCATATTGGGTCCATTGATAAAACGAGACACGCATTGAGACCCTTTGATAAAATATTTTCAAGGTCATCCCCTCCTTGTTGCCTCCATTTACTTCGCGGATCCTTGGTTTGGAAAATAAATTACATTAATTTTTTTGTCAGTTTTTTAATTTTTTGTTTGACGGAACGTAATATAAGATTAATTGTCAAAAAAGTTAGATTGAGGTACAAAATAAGAACTCCTAATAATTTAGGGGATAAATTGTAATTAGTCTAAAATAAATTGGCCTAACTGCCGACGCAACAATAAGAAAACCCATCTCACGCACATAGGCACAAAACACTTTGAACCCAAGGAAATGGCTCTCATCTTCACCTCACACTCTTCTCTCTTCTCCAAAAGCCTCAAAAACCCACTCTCATTTCCAACCCCAAAACCCCAATCTATATTCCTCCTCTCTCTTCCCTCCTCAAACCCTAGTCCTAAACTCCCCTCACTCCGCCTACGCTCTTCTCTCTCCGACGACACCCCCACCGACGGCGACCGTCCTGCCAAGATCACTGACGAATGGGGCGAGAAAGCCGATCCTGAGCCCGAACCCAAATCCAAAATATCCGAATCGGATCCTCCAGAGAACGAGGATGAGTGGGGAGGAGGAGGAGGAGATGAGTACGTGGAAAGTGGGAATGGAAGTCCGGCCAAAGCTGAGGTTGAGACTACGGAACCGAAGGTGGATGATAGGCTTAGTGACCTCAAGAGGTGCTTGGCAGACACGGTTTATGGGACCGAACTCGGGTTTCGGGCCGGGTCGGAGGACAGAGCGGAGGTTCTAGAGTTGGTTAACCAGTTGGAGGCGGCAAATCCCAACCCGGCTCCCACGGAGAACCCGGGGCTTCTTGATGGAAACTGGGTTTTGCTGTAAGTTCAATTTTCTGTCTAAGTTTTGCAATACAGACACAAACATATATGTATTAAGAATTTATGAATGCAATACAAACATATATGTATTAAGAATTACACTTTTGAAGACAATAGAATATGAACGTTCATTTGACTTATCCAGCATTTTCATATATAATTTAAGTCATTTTGGAAATATTAGAAATTTATGTCACTTTTGGATTGAATACCTAACAACAATAGTTAATACATTCTGTTATTAGTGATCAGCTACATGCTATAAATATGTTGGGCTGATTGTATCATGCATTAGTTTTAATAAAAAGTTTTACACACTTGAAACCAAAAATTGAGAATCATAGATTAATCTACCAATTTGATTTTAGTACAGTAATAGATCATGTCTTCTTCGTACATAATTTTCATGTCTTTGGGAATTGGGTTTCTGGTTAGAATTGAAAATAATGAAGCCGTGCATCTCGTTGGTGTCCAACATGTTGAATAGCTGATCTTCTAGTTTGTGATTTTGTGGTTTCTTCATTGGGTTGAAAAAAAACTAGGCATGAAAATTCTTTTCCTTTGCATCTCTTTGCCACTGAGATAAAACACGTAATGGATTCTTTTGTAAAGTTATAGAAGCTTTTCCTGGGGAACATCGCGTTGCATATTACCTCCAATTTTAGGTTGATACTCTATTATATAAAGAGAGTCAAAAGATAAACATAATTCGAATAAGGGTAAGGGCATATGTTGTATTGTGCAGATTTATTCTACTTGGTATGGTAATTTTCATCGCCTAACTTGAACTATCGTAAGATAGGTAATCCCAGTTTATTGTGGTTAGCACAATTTGCCAAATAATCTTATTTGAAAAGGAAAGGAGGTATGGGTTTTCAAAAATGTAATGCTTGGCTTCTCAGTGATTTTGGTTTTCCTTTCATCAAAGGAGAAAAGAAACGATTGTGTTTTTCCTTTTTCTACTATTGGTGTAATGTTCATGCTTCAAGACATCCCATTATTAAGTTCTTATGATTACCACTGCTCTGTTGAGGCTCTGTTTTTTATTCTTGAAGAAGGTTTCCTTTGTGACTTTCGCTTTTAATAGTTTAGCCCTTTAAATGCAATTATAATATGAATTTATAAGTTTATGTGAAGCCATGCATACACATTATATTTTTTATTAAATTTAATTAAAGTTGCAACCTTCAAGTTTCATAATACTCTTCATCTTCTACTTTAATATTTCGGGAGGTCTGTAACAAGCTTGCATGTATCCAAATATGAACAAAGGGTCATTGATAACGCTAGTGGGAATTATGTTCTTCATTTAGCGGCTATACAGCAATAGCATAAAAGTATTGGTAGCATGGTGGAACAAATTGTGGAGCCACTATGAAACAGAAAACCAAGTACTGTATATGTAGTGTATATGATGGATGGAAACATTTTATTTATCTGTTTGCTTTTGACCTGGATGTCTTGCAAAAATTCGATGATTGGCCTTGTGAAAGATGGATTAAATGGTTCATAGTTTTCTTTCTCTTTTACCCTAAGATCTTATCAACTGCACCTGATTTCCCTGTTTTTGCTTATTTGTTTTGATTTCTTTAAACCAGGTACACAGCATTCTCCGAGCTTTTGCCACTTCTTGCAGTAGGTAGTATACCTTTGTTGAAAGTGGATAAAATAAGCCAAGCAATTGACACCCGCAGTCTAACCATTGTGAACTCCACCACATTGTCCGGCCCTTTTGCCACTCTCTCTTTCAGTGCCTCTGCTAGCTTCGAAGTTAGAAGTCCTTCAAGAATTCAGGTATCACTTGCATTGCACTGTTAGCTGACTGAATAAAATTATTCTAAAACAGGACATTGTTCGTAGTCGTAAAGTAATGAGTTGATAAATATAATATGAAAGAACTTGAAGTTATCACATGTGTGGATGAGTAGCAGAACTTAATTGTTTACTTCTCAATATATTCAGGTGCAATTCAAGGAAGGCACCTTTCAGCCTCCAGACATAAAGTCAAGCATTGATCTCTCACAAGATGTGGATATCTTTGGGCAGAAAATCAATTTGTCACCTTTGCAGGAAGCTGTTGCAAGCATCTCAAGAGCCATTTCTGGTCAGCGACCACTTAAAGTTCGCATTCCAGGTGACCGGACAAAGTCTTGGCTTCTCATTACGTACCTCGATAAGGATCTCCGGATCTCCAGGGGTGATGGTGGTCTTTTTGTGCTTGCTAGAGAAGGGAGTCCTCTTCTAGATCAGTAATTTGGTACATTCAATTCAACTGTGTAATCGATAAAACAAAGCATATATAATATATATATATAGAGCCCTTTGGTGGTTTTACTTGTATGGAAGGAAAATGATTTTATTTGTATAATTGTATCATCCTGTATACTAAACATTTTTCAGATATGGAAGATGTTCCCCGTTTATCACCTTCCTGTCTACATAGTCGGACGTAGAGTCGGTGGAAAACTTGTATCCATATACACCCAAATTAATAAGGACTAATTACATACATACACCTGCCCTTTTTAATGATTTTTCTCAATATAAGCAATTGAAAAACACCCCAATTAAAAAAAAAATGCATCTGACAATCAAAGTTTATGATATGAATACTGATATTGCACAAGCCCATCTAACTCTGATTTTTAGGATGAAGTTCTTATCACAATTTTTAGATCAAGTTCTTATAACAATTTTCGGATCAAAGTTCTCATTGCAATGTATAGACCAAAGCCTCTGCACTACTATTTTTTTATTTTCATTGGCATCTTCAATAAAGGTCTCATAATAATTTTTCTTCTTTTTTTTAGTTGAAATTGCTATGTTGATCTCATTCTAAGATTCATGAGATCAAACCATACACAGTACTGCCAAATTCCAACTTGTTATTAGCCAAACCAAATAGCTAGACGTTGATATTGCCTTCCTAAATAAGTCTAGCATTCAAGTTGCAGTAGATGATAATTAATGATCAGTTCTGATTAAATACAAATTATGAAAATGAACTAGTTGTGAGGGAGATGGGGACTATAAAATAGTTAATATATGAAATTTTAGGGTTCTATGTTTGGGGCAGAGTACACAATTCTACGGCTCTGATTAATGACGAAGTTATAATGCCACATTTGCATAATATATACAAAAGAAATGGTCAACTATGGCTTATATATAATATTGTGTTTTCTCTCATAATTAAAGTATTATTAATTAATTTTAAGGATCTAAGACAAATTATTAGCTCCTCCAGTCCACTATCTCGTTTCACAATTTTAAGTCATGTGACATTCAGAGACAACTGTAAATAAGGTAATTTAAGTGAGGCACCAAGTCAACAACACCACCACCGTCCCTAGCTAGTGTGTAGAGAACGTTCCTTTCAACGATGACGTGGCGAATGGCATTCTTGCTTAAAAAGCCGTTGACAGCAAAGCCAACAAAGACGTGTAGTGCAGTGCAGGCAGTACACTTGTCACCTAATTCTCGCCACTTTCACCGCATTTTCCTATTCACAAAATCAAACACACAACCATATCAGTCTCTCTCTGTATATATAGTGTTTTAGCTTCTCTTTCTTCTTTGTGTTATTAATTCGTAAATCGGATCCGATATTTCGGTCAAGAGTGAGGATCAACTGAATCGGAGTGGGATCCGCCGAAATTGGAGCAAGTCCGGCATTCAAGGAGATCTTGGATATATATCTTTCCAATTGCCTCCTTCTTCTGACTCAGACAACAGCCACCATAACCATGGATCCATTCACACGTACACACTCACCCACAGATCACATCATACCAATCTGAACTTCAGACAATTCAAACAACCAACCAACAAAGCCATAATCGTTTTTCTTAATCCAAATCTTCATAGAAATTTGGAATTAAACCCACAAAACTACACATCATGACCCATCGATCCAACTCCATAATTTGAATTCTCACTACCGAATTACAAACAAATCAAACAAAAATTAATAGTTGTTGGACATGAGCAACAAGCCGCCGGTAAAGCTAGACGACGATCAAATCGCGGACCTGCGTGAAATCTTCCGGTCGTTCGATCGGAACAACGACGGCAGCCTGACGCAGCTGGAGCTGGGCTCGCTTCTACGGTCACTGGGTCTAAAGCCGGGGCCGGACCAGCTGGAAAGCCTGATCCAAAAGGCCGACACGAACAGCAATGGGCTGGTGGAGTTCTCGGAGTTCGTGGTGCTCGTAGCGCCGGAGCTGGTGTCGGCCAAGTCGCCCTACACGGAGGAGCAGCTGAGACAGTTGTTCAGGATGTTCGACCGGGACGGCAACGGGTTCATCACCGCGGCCGAGTTGGCTCACTCGATGGCTAAGCTTGGACATGCGCTTACGGCTGAGGAGTTGACGGGGATGATCAAAGAGGCTGATACTGATGGAGATGGTAGAATTAATTTTCAAGAGTTTGCACACGCTATTACTTCTGCTGCTTTTGATAATTCTTGGTCTTGATCATCCAAACTTCTTGTTTCGGATTTCCAATCAACTTTCTTTAATTTCAGGTATTAATTTCATGCTTTCTGTTTAATTTTTAGCTTGCATGTGTTATTCACTACTCTGTTGTTTCAGTCTTGCAAGTTTTGATATATACATGCATGCTTAATGAGGAAGGTTTTGGGTGACAAGATAAGATTTAGAAAAAAAAAAAAAAAAAAATTTAGTAGAGGGGTGTATTACACTCTTAAGTTTATATATGTGTCTATTTGTTTCATTATGTGTTAGAAAAATAGACTTATAGAGGAGAGTGTATGTAAAATTTATCAAGTTTTTCTTGTTAGATAATCTTCAATATAATAATTAATTTGTGAAACAAATTAAGTTATGGTCTGATTTTAATTTATTTTGGAGGGTGTTAAAGGAAGGATAAAAATTCAGACAAGAGAGTACAATGATGAAGGTGTATCTTCTTTTGGTCCAATTTATGAGAACTAATTTGTAATTCATGGAATATTTCCAGTGGTCAAGCAAGGCATTTACAACTTTTAAGTTTTTACCAAATCGACAGTGATCAAGATCGACAGTGATCAAGATCTAATGAATGAAATTAAGCATATTAACATGAAAATGAAAAATGTGTAATAAAAAATTTACAAGTGCAATAATTGTGGTAAAAATGGGTTCAAGTGGCAACTTGGCAAGGAAAATGTAGGAACAACATGATCAAGTTACGAAAGACAAGACAAGTAGCAACAGATTCAAAAACTGAAATCAAGTGGGAAGGGGAGAAGGTGTAAAGGGTAGACTGTAGAGGCAGAATAACAAGAGAGAAAGTCAGAAAGAAGGTGAATGAATATTAAATGTCGTCCAAAATCTGAAGTAGGCATACATACAATTAATCTGAAGGTGTAAAGGGTGTTGTGGCAAGGCTCCAAGGCTGTTTAGATTTGAAGCTTTGTGGGCTTCAATCAAGATTGTGAAGGGTGGTTAAGAGAGGCTGGGAAGTTGAACAGGTTGGATCAAAGACTTTCCAAAGGATTCAAAAATAGAAATCTCGCTAAAATGGAGTAAACTCCCCAATTGTAAGAGTAAGAAAGCCATAGATCAGTTGATAGGGGAGTTGACAGAAGTTTCGAAAAAGGAGTATATATAAAGAGAATGCTCTTCTTCAAGGAGCTAAAGAATTAACAAGACAACTTGATGAGTTGTGGGGAAAAAATATGAAATAGGATTGGAAGAAGACATGAATAAGGCAAATCGCAAGGAAGAATGTGGCTTTATAGAAGTGGTTATGCTGAGAATGGGATTTGGAGAAAGGTGGGTCAAACTGATAGTGGAATGCATCAATTCAATGTCATTCTCCATCTAGGAATAAGAAGCTGATCAGTTAGCTTTAAAATGATACAAAATGCATGTGAATCAGCAGAAATTGTGAGTTTTAAACTTAAGTTGGGGGTTGGATCAATGCAATGGCATTATTTACATGCTTGATGAATCCCAATATTTCAAGAGGGAAACAGATAGAAATGGCAACACAAATGCATGTAATTCCTACATTTTCTTTGTTTTTACTGTGTACTAAGTTACTAACTATCTATGCTTAACATTGATTTTTCTAAATGTGTTAAGAGAACCCCTGCATAAATGAAGAGGTTTTATTTTTTCGTAAGATTTCGACTTTTGCATTCAAACCACAATCGGCAGTTAATTGCATTTTGAAAATCAATTCATGACTTGTTTGTTGCAGGTTAGACAGTTTGCCTAGAAAAGTGACCTGCCAGCAGATTGTTCTACTCCAGCATGGCCATTGTGCTAATACAGTTAAGTACTTGATTATGCAGGGTCTGATTTTCATTCATGAACCTTGTCGTTCATGATAAAAGTGACATTTATTTCTTTTTGACAATCTGAGTTAGAAGGAACATTTTGGTAAGTCAGAAAGTTTGTTGGAACTTCCCTTTCTCTTCTTCATCTGCCCTGTTTCATAGTAAAATTAAGACATGCTTTAAATTCCTAGGTTGTGAACTTCTTTTTTTGTTGGATTTTATGGCAGTTTTTTGGGAACAATGCTTATACGTTTCCATAGTTACTTTTCTTTGCTGCTCTGATGTTTCCATAGTTACAATTTCGGAAAATTAGATTATGATGGCAATTTAGAAATTTTCTTTTCTTTTGTTGCACATATGTAAATTACAATTTATCTCAAGGATCCCATACCGATGCATAAGATAAAGTTAGAAGGAAAATGAATTAACTTTTCTGTGAATTTTTTGAAAATTAGTACTTTTTGTTTTTTGTTAAAGACTTTTTAACATTTTTTTTTAATGTTTTAGAAATTTAATCCTTGAGCTTCGAGCTCTTATCGAGAAGTGCTTGAACAGTGAACACCCTGCAAATAGTGTTTCAACCCTGCCAAGAATTGCTCAAGGGAGATTCGAGCACTGCTCGATGAGAGTTTGAGTAATAGTCAAGATTTGGAATTCCAAAACTTTAAAAAATGGCTAAAAGTTTTTCATTGAGTAAAGTTTGGGCTTTCCCTGGTGGATTATGAATATATGAACTGTAAATGCAGTATTATGTGACCTATATTTAAAATTTCTCAAATCTATTTGTGTCATGACCACCAATCTCCATACAGAGGCCATCGTCCATTGACTTGGCACTGCTCTGTACCGAAAAGAGAAGGAGAAATTTTGAAAATGAATCCTTTTTTGTTGATCCATTAAAATTTTTTAACCCCTTTTCTTAAAATTTTAGAAATTTAACCTTTAAGTAGTGCTCAAGTTCCTCTCAAAAAGTGCTCAAACGCCTCTCAAGTGGTGTTGAATTCTATCGAATAGTGCTTGAGAGGTGCTTATATTAACACTTATTGATGGGAGCTCGAGTACAATTCAATGGTCAAATTTCTAAAACTTTAAAAGAAAGTTAAAAGTCTTTAATTAACTCAAATTTAGATTGTTATAAGCTTATCTTAGGCCATTTTAGCCTGCTTCGTATTCAAAACCTGAATTTGCTTCTGAAAAGAAAGAAATGAAAGTCAAACATAAACAAGGAAAACTTTATTTATGAAAACAAATATGCAAAAAATAGGAAATATGAGCACAGATATGCAGTAAACCTCATGAAAAATGCAAGTACTTCATGGTCAAGTCTTCTCCTAAGTCCCAACTCCTAGGTATCAATTAAATAGTGTCATGAAAAAAAAAAGGTAAAGTGGGTTAGTTTAAGTGGTGTGGGTGGGTGGATTAAAATTAGACTAAGTTTAAGATTTGATTTTCTCACAAGTTAAAAAAAAAGAAAAAAGGGAGAGCTTGACCTAGTCTAAGACAACACACATACATTTCAAAAGGAACTGCGAAAAATACCAATGACCCTGAAATCTATGAATAGTCTTCCTTTTTCTTCATTTTCACTCACCAAAGTATCTCATGCTCTGTCTAGAGATCTCTTTCAAGCTTTCTTAATCAAGTGCTCTTGTGTTTGTTACATACATTCATCCAAATTTGTGCTTGGGTTCTACAACAAGAATGTGCTTGTGTTCTCCCATTACAAGTAATGCCTTAATATGATTAAAATAAAAAAAAGAGGAAAAAAACAGCGAGAGTTTCTTAACTTTATTCATTTATACGTCTTT
>QANT01008305.1:0-17399 GCA_003254885.1 Purshia tridentata | reverse complement strand
CCATGATATATGACATCATGGGTGAAAGATAATTTCTTTCTCATTTTATGAGCAAGATATAAGACTTGTAAGAACTAAATAGTGAGAAAATTAACTAAAAGATTTACTTTGATAATATTCATAATGATACTTCCTCCTCACCTTGGTAAGGAGGTTTAGTGACCACTTATGGATTTAGAAATAAAATCAAAAGTAAAATATCGAGAAATAAAATAACATCTATACTAAGAGCAAATAAAGAAAATAACTTAAAAGCATAAAAATAAATGAAGAAGAAAGGAGAAGATCAAGAGACATGAGAATAAATTAAAATTTCATTGCATTAATTTAAATATAAATCACTAAAACTCTTACTAGTCTCTCTCTAACATCACAACTAAAAAGTTTTGAGAGAAACTTTAGGAGAAATACTAAAATTAGGCAGAAAAATAAATGAGAGGCAAAAAATGTAAAAAAGGGGCAAGCTGCTACCTTATATAAGCAAACTCTAAGGCTATAAATATGTAGAATAGGAGCATGTGGCAAAAAAGGGATGGACAGCATATTAAGCACAGGAGAGTGAAAGAGTGAGGTATGGGTGAGAGAGCTGGAGACAGCTAAAAAGCAGTTGTCATTTGCGCCACGTGTCATGCTTGGAATGGATTAGAGGAAGATTAATCAAGTGGAGAGGCGGTTGGGCACAGCAGACTGAGTGGGCTTCACCATATGGTAGCCACTGGTTGCCTGAATGGTTGGTTAATCAACCAAAATGGTGGCTTGCTCTTGGAGGTGTCTTGGCTGAAGAGAGAGAGAGAGAGAGAGAGAGAGAGAGAGAGAGAGCTCGGCTTGGCTCGACTGGAAGGAAGCAACAGAGCAACGGAAAGAAAAAGGCAAAGGCAGCTGGTGTTTTGGGTGTTCTTGCCACGTGTCACCATGTCATTCGTTGAGAGAAACATTAATGAAAGAAGAAACTGGCTTTGGTGAGGAGTGGTTGTTGTGTGGCTGTTCGTCTTCCAGCAGTGGGCCGGGCTGGTGACTTGCACTTGGGCCGGTGCGAGAGAGGAGAGATGGGCTTGCATCTTGGCTTCTTTTTTTATTCTTTTGGGCGCTTGAATTTAAACGCCCACAACATAAATAAATAAATAAAACTAACTAATTACATAAAACTCACATAACTAATATTGCTAAATAGTTAACTAAATATATAAGATATGAATTAAAATACTAAAGATGTTAAAATACATGCTACTAAAATGTATGATTTGAAGGTTAAAAAAATGTTATAAAATGAACTCAACATTCATATCTTATGTCGTTTGTGCGCTTGCGGTCTAGATTGCGTCTGCACGAAACTTGCGTGCATTGCACCACACTAGGTCCAAAGCAATGCTTTGGTGCTTCTAGATTTATATGAACCGAAGTGTTCAATAGTTCAGATCGCACCACGTTAGCAACTAGATATTCTTTTTAATTTCTTATTTTCTAAAATTCTTCCAAACTTAGAATAATTACCAAAAATACATTGGAGCTTCGAAAAATCTCCTGAAAATTCCTATAGACTCGTGAGACCAAGTACAGTATCTATGGTCTCAAAACATTATTTTGATCTCCAAAATTTTTATGAAAAATCCAACTTCTCAAAATTAAATTTCAAAAAATCAAATAATAACCTAAAAATGATTATCCAAATTTAGAAATTCATAAATCTTTCATCCGAACTCCAATTTCAACGAACTAAATATCGTTATTCTCAAAAAGTCGAGCTCTATGCTACCAAGCCCTCTCCTTAGTCACTTGGACTTTAGGAAAATTCATCAACGCTGAGGAATAAAATGACATGGCAACAAAAAGTAAAGAAAAATTAGGACTTCCACACATTGCAAGCATTTTTTTCTTTCAAAATGTCAATATATTAAACTGATCTCCTCTATTGACATCCCATTGCACATGCTCTTATAAGTTGTGTCAAACTTTCTATCTAAAAGTGACCGAGTGGCACATACTAATGCAACTTTTGGATGGAAAATTTGACAGAACTGATGGAAAGTACCCGGCCAGTTTGACATGAAATGAAAATTGAAATAGCAGAATACAAAATTCATATCCTGATTGGACAACATCAAAGTTCATATAATAAAAGCTAAAATACTAATTTTCTTTCAATTAACCAAATGTGGGACTTGCCGGACTAACATTGTTCAATCCCACTCTGAAATTAGTTTTTGTTTATAATCATCATCGTTACAAAGTCTTCTAAATAATAAAGTCCACAGGGGATGCTTATTGCTTTTACCAATCAAATCGAATCGCCCAAAGCTTATATGCTTTTAGAAGCTGTATGTGAACGGTATCTGCACTAATTTACTGTTAATCCCTCTATTCAAAATTGGAGTAGAAATCATGTTTGGCGGTGTGGATTGGTGGGGTTCTTTTTAGCTGGAACCACTAGACTTTGATAGAATGCCTCTCTCCTTTTACAGGTGCTTGGTCAAGTTCTTGCATGACCTGCAGCATTTTCAGCATATGTTTCACTGTTTCAGGATGCTTTCTTATCCCCAGAAAAGTCAAATTTGAGAATATTTTGATCATGACACTCAGAATTGGCTTTGGGTATTGTATTGTAGAGACTCCTGGTTAGCTAACTTAGCTTTGGGTATTGCACAGTCAAGAGACCCAGAAAATTTTATAAATAAACCAATAAAAATTTTCAAAATTAAAGATATATTCTTCGGTGCATTTTTTTATAATTTTATTTTAGCCACCATTGACTAATTAAAGTGGAAAAAGATAATTATGATAATTAATAAATATACATTACTATGCAGATTTAGATTTGTATTAGGTTTGTGGTTGACTATTAAGCAGCAAATGACATAGAATTTGGCTCCCAAATTTTAGGCAGACCGTAAGCCATAAGCTCCAAAACCTTAATTATAAATTCTAAACCCCATTTCTAAACCCGATACCCTATTTATATTCTCTAAACCCCGTTCATATACCCTATCACTCATTTCTATACCATAAATAATATCTCTACATATCTTAAAACAAATTAAGGGCAACAAATTAATTTTACACCCATAAGTAATAAAAAAAAAGGGAACACACCAAATACATCAGTAAGTAAATTGAGTTTAGTAACTAAAGTAAGATAAAATTTTAAAACTCATTTACATTTTTGGGAAAAGAGAATTCATATTGACCATTATATGATAGTGTAATATTTATTTATTATAATGTAATTTGCTGATAACAAAATATTACTAATATATTTGATCAACTATGACATTCAAAGTTAAACACGTAAACCAAACTATTAGAAAATTATATCAAAATCAATAAAACATTTTAATATTACATAATGGTAAATGTACAATTTCTTTCCCATAACGGTCAATAGGTTTTGAAATTTTAGTCACTAAGTGCTCTCAATACAATTGTTGATGTTATATATTTTGGTGCATTGTAAAATATAATTTTTCCATTCTGTTTTTTCTATATTATATGCATGTAATTACGATGGTGTCCTTGATTTGATTTAGGGTGTAGAAATATGGTTTAGGGTATTTGAAGCTTATGGCCTACGGTCAGCCCAAAATTAGGGAGCTGAATCCTATGTCGTTTTGTGGCTTAGAAATCAAACACAAACATACAAATAATCTGAATATGTATCCTTCTCTCCTACGAAGAGAAGTTACGGAAAAACAAAGGGGGCTCTCTCACCAATTAGTGGGCCCCCTCTTACATTGGCCAATGGCCCCTCCATGCCCACTTATTCTACATTTTGTCCGCAACTCTTGTTCTGGCAAGAGAAGGATCTATCTGTATATATAGCTATGTATGTATGTTTATTGATTATTGTAACTTTTCCTTTTTCATTTTGGTCAATATATATATGGTGACTAAAATGAAATTATGAAAAAGTGCATTGATGAATCTATAATTTTGAAACCTTTATTGATTTATTTGTAATTTATCATCACAATTTGACATCATAAAATGTATAAGACCCAGTATTTTTCTAGTACTATACTTTCCGCTTAAATTAGAACTTTTTTGTGGAACTAGTGACTAAGGCTTGATGTCATTAGTGTAGAGCTTAATATGTTGAGAGTAACAACATTTGGTTCATTGAATTTAAAGTTAGAATGATTAAGTTATGAATTTTCTAATTTAGATAATTATTTTAGGCCATTATTTTATTTTTTTAAGAATTTATTTTAGGTGAAGTTAGATTTTTCATAAAAATTCTAGATATCAAATTGTTGTTTTAAGGCCATAGATAGATATTACTTAGTCCCACGAGTCCGTAGGTAGGTGAAGTTAGATTTTTCATAAAAATTCTAGATAGATATTACTTAGTCCCACGAGTCCGTAGGATTTTTTGTTGAATTATTTGGAGACCCGAGCTATTTTTGGTGAATTTTTTAAGTTGGACAAAATAGAGAAGAAAAAAAAAGGAAATGATGTGGCAAAAAGTGCCACATGTCACACGTTGAAATGCCAGCAAGTGTTGACTAGGATGGGCACACAGAATTGGCATGGGCTGCACCTCACTTAATCATTCAACCTTGTTTTAATCTTAGCCTTTGAACTTCATTAAAGAGCCTTTTAATCTTGGCCATTCATTTTTGCATGTAACTTGTACTACTTTGGAAACTCATACCTTCTTTTTCACCTTCAAAAGCCTATAAATAAAAGAGCCCTTTCCTCATTTTCACTTGCACCTCTTACTGTGAGTTGAGAGCTTCTCACTCTAAATTCTTTCTCTCTCTAAAATTTTTCTTTAAGGGAATCCTTTCTTTTGTGAAGGAAACCCAAAGGAGTAAGGTCTACTTTTTTAGAGAAGCTCCATAGTTCAAAATTTTGTTTATTTTTGGTTGGATTATTAATTACCTCATAAAGGTGGTGATTAATTTCTTTCATCAAAAATAGCATTTTTTCTGCGGCGAAGCCCTGCCCAATTTTTTTTACCCCGAAATAAGTCTTTGGGTAAGACTTTACATTTGATTTAGTTGTTTAAGTTTAATTTAATTACTTATTAGGCTTTAATTTTTGTGTTTTAGCAATTCTTTTGTAAAAATTAAGCAAATGAGGTCTTCAACCAAATAAGTGAATCTCTTCATCCTTTTTAAGGTTTTTATGCATGATTAATAAGTTAAGTTAGATTATTAAATTAATTAATTGTATAGCATAATTTAATTGATTAAGTTGGATTAAATAAAATTAATTAATTATGTAATTGCTAAAACGTAAAAAAGGTAAAAAGCATGCAAACTAAGTTGGAATTATTTGCTTTGCTTACTTAATTAGTTGAATTTGTTTATTTGTTAAATAATTAATATAATAATGATTTGAGGTCACTCAATTAAAGTAATCGAACGACATAATGTCGCCGTCAGTCATGGATGCTGTTGCTATTGCCGGCTTAAAGAATATTGGGATGGATCCCCCTAAGTCTTGAAAATACAGAGACAATTAGTCTTAGTTGACCAGTTTCTGGATTTTCTAGGAAGACATGACCGAGAGGTAAGGTCATACCGAAACTCTGCCAAAATTCTATTGAAATTACCTTTTACTAAAGTTAGTATTCTATTGAATTTAGATTTCCAATTTCCCAAAGAAGGATTTAAGGACGTTGGTGCTGTGAAAGTACAAAAAAGTTAAACTGGGACACCAGGTAAAGGGAATTCCACACGCTGTGTATAGACTTTTTTGTTGCATGTATTCATGATAATAAAATATTATTGCATGTGAAAGCTGCATGTTTTTTGTTGCCATTTGTTGCATGGTTTTCAAATTGGACCGTATTATCTTTTGCAATACTTATTGAGATAATTTTAGATGACTTAAGAGAAAAGGGTCCCATAGGCGAACCTTGGGTTTCGATTCCCTAAACCTCCAGAGGCAGTTGTACGGGCAGGTAGCTTATAAGGCAGTTAGCTTTCTATTATTGTACAACCATAAATAGATTCTCTTGCTACTTTGGTTAGAGGTAGTTGGCCTGATTACAGGGATTGGTCATCAGTAATGTTTTCTTGAACTTAGATTTTTATTAGAAGCTTCCTAACTTTTTTCACTATCATGAATTGCGAAAGTTGTATAAGCATTGCATATGTGGTTTTCTTCTAATTATAAATTGGAATTGGTATTTTGTTGTGACATGTTTTGAATTGTTTTTCACTGAAGATATATATAGTAAATATTTGAGTATACTAGTTTCAAATCTACCTAGGGTCTCCTGAGGTGAACCTATGAACGTATGTAATGCTTACCCCTTACTTTACTTCTTTAAGTGTAGACTTTCCTCTAGTTGACGATCTCGATTGATTGGATGGCATAGCACTTAATCTTGTGTGACATCTGGCAAGTCTTGTTCCCTTTTAGTTTTCATCGGCTTCGTGTCATCATCTATCTTCTATTTTGTCGATCTCTCTTTTGTAACCATTTTGAACCTTAGTTATTTAGCTTTGTGGGTTATCATTTTTGCACATTATTTTCGTAAACATTGTCCTTAGCGAACGATGTTTAGTGGGGTACCTTTTGTGAACTTGAAACCCCAAAGGGTTAGTATTTTATTTAAATGAATCTATGTTTTAAATTATTTTCCACTGTGGCTAAAATTCTCAATCAATCCCTAATTTATTTATTTTTAAATCAAAGGGCTTAACTCATCTTAAGGTATCTTGGGGAAAATTCTACTCGCCTTACGAATACTAATATCTCTTGAGATCCTTAAGGTGAGTGTCACTGTGACGTACTCTGGTTTTAGGTCGTTATAAATAAAGTAATATCAGAGCTGTTTTAGAAAATTGTTTTTGAAAAACACGAAATTGATTTTCCGCTCACTTTCATGGCATTACTAGGCAATGTGTTGCTGGTCTCCTTATCCTAAATGGTGGGGTCTGTACGTGCTGCATTAGCAATTAACGGTTTTTTTGAGGAAAAGACTAATAGAAGTACTTAGTTGGCGATATTTCGTAATTAAGGTACTCTAATACAACTTTTTATACTTAAGATACCAAGTTGAAAAGTGATATATAGTTTAGGTATATAATTATATTAACCCTTATTCTATTTTATTGATAAAGATATCAAATTTGAATCTTTTGAAATATAAAAAGTGTAAATGTTTCTATACCTATGAGAATTCTCCACCTAATGAACCCTTTTATAAAATCTAAGAGACCAAAAGATTCTTAGTCATGCTTTGTCAATTTTTTCCATAATGACCCAACATGATCCTACGTTTATCATTAAAGAGTCTCATCTTTGTCTATATTCAATCAGACAATGAGTGCCCTCAATTTCTTGAAAGCTCCTCCTCTATTTTTCCTCTAGCACTTTTCAAATACTTGCAAATACAACCATATCTTGTTTTAATTATCTTTAATTTTTAACTTTTTTCTAAAAAACTGATATAGACTTCTTACTTTTGTGTATTCTTGGTTCTATACTTCTATTTGCTTCACTTTTCTTCTAAATATAAAAAAATAAAAGAAATGGACAAAAGGTGGTATCAGATTGTCCAAAGGTACTTGAAAGTTATTCCCTTTCGGTCATAGACGACTGGAATTTAAGAGTCCATATACTAAAGTCTAAAGTATAATCTTCTTTATTAATTTGGGTCTCCATTTCTTTTTGAAATGGAGAGGTCTAACTGATAATAGGTAGATCTCAGTTTTTCCATTATAATCGATCTGAAATCATAAATTTAACATAAAAAATGTGTCATGTTATATGATTTTGCTTTGGACTCCATATTCTATTATTATTGTAAATCTCACTTGACCATTTTATATATTATCTTTATAATAAAGGTGGTATTTACTTACATGAGTCTGACATAAATAAATTTCATCTACTATACTAAAATTGTAGACCAAATGAACAAGTGAAATGTTACTAATGAATTTTATTCTTAATTAATTATGTTAGTTATCGAAAAAAACTTGAGGAGAGTCCAACTTGACTACTCTTGGCTTTACATCTTGATGTAACCATTTGGATGAAAGATAATGTTTATTAGGCCAAGGGCCATTTTCTTCAACAAAATTTTTTTATTTTTTTAATAACTTCTTCTTTTAATTTTTTTTTTACCTACAATAGGAATACATATGAGTTTCACAATATCATCGAACTCATCTCATATGTATAATAAATGAGGAATGAAGAAAATCTAAATTAAGGAGTTAAGGAGTTAAGAAGTTAGTGTGTGCTTAACAATGCTTAATGAGGAATTTGAGAACAAATCTCAATGTTAATTCTCAATGATTTATTTTTCAAAGTAATTATAGAAGCGGCACAAAAATTATGCTCCATGATCCATCTTATTTCAATGTGTTTATTTAACATTATTCTCAGCTACAAAAAATGTGATGAGCATAGCATTGCAAGTTAATAGAGCATAGTACTTACCATACCATTTGCTTGTTTAGGGCATGTTTACTAGTCATTAATCATATTGAATGTGATTCATTTCAATTACTACTCACTCATGTGTTTATTAACACAAGGCATGATGAACACTGACATGGGGCTCACATGAAATCGTGAATGAGATTCTTAATATGGAGGGAATTAATGGAATTCTAGTTAGGAGGAGTCCGGAATGGAAAAAGGAACTTGAATTGAGCTTGTTCATGCAAAAACTAACCTGATATTGGGTTTAGGGAAAGAAAATTTTACCACAAAAATGACATTGTTTTTGAAAACAATAATACTTTTCTCACTATATTTTTATGTCATGTTTGTTATACCATTTTACGTGTCATTATTGTACTGGCAGGGTATTTTCTTATTTTTAGAATTTTTATTTTTATTTTATTTTTTTAGTATTCAATGTATGAATGCTATGTAAATTGCCATATAAGATGGTATAAAATTATGATATAAAAATGTGATAAGTGTAGCATTGTTGTTTTGAAAATCCAAAAATGCTTACATATGAAACTAAAAATGGCTTCATATATAATTGTTTTTTTTCTTTTTTTCATGTTTTCAGAGTTGAATTTAGCAAAGCACAGGATTGAATTTTAGAGAAAAGGGAAAACAAGGGATCATCATGCCGCTTCGTCTTTTTTCTCCTCCTCTGCAAACTGACTTTGAGCTCTCCACTTAATTCAGCATCACCTCTTGCTCTGGTTGGCAATTGATTAATGATAGCTACAACACCTGCCTAACTTAATTCAATTAGATCACCTGTTGGAGAATTTTGATTTCAAACATTTCGGCAAGAACAATATTTGGGTCACTCCACCTCTTAAAACTACAATTTCGACAATATTGGCGCATGATCAAAACCGTTCACTTTTTAGATCATCTATTATAGATCACTCTGCAAAAAATCAACTCAATCGGAAATCATTTGGTTCTATAACTATTGTCAATTAAAGAGAAAAATCAATAGTTTGATCAAAAAATCACTTTTTAATAGGAAACCAATTATTTTTTTCTATATAATAGATAACAGTTATATAACCAGACATATTCAAATAAGTTTATATCTGCCTTTGTAGAAAAATTATTTGCTTCAGCACCATTGGTCATATATGGTTGTATTCATCTTAGTATCTTACAATGTAGATCCTACCATGTGTATCTTGATAAGTTGTATAAAATTTATGCAAGGCTATATACTCTAGTAATGAGATCTATGGTTTAAATAAAAATTTGGATGAGAGTGCAAAAACTAATGAGATTATGAATTTTTTTTTTTCTCTACCTTTAATTCTTATAAGGTATAATGATGTACCAATTTTTTATGAAAACAAATTTTTAAAATACTATTAATGCTGAATACAAATTCACTGTTTTTGTCATTTCCAAACATTAGTACAAGACACATTTTTACTATTTTTGTTTGGGTGGCGATTTTCACACTCCACTTTTCTCCACCTACACTCCTCTTCTTTTTTTAATATATTTGTACATATTTTTATTAATTGAAGTCTCAAATTTACCCTTATACATTTTTTCCTAAACAATGTATTCTTTACAAAACAATTCATTTTCCGTTCTCTAGCTACATCTTTCTATCATTTAGATCCACAAAACATTTACACTCGATGCTTCATTGATCTGCTACTAGGGCAAGCACCATCCAATAGCCTCCTAACTTAATCCTATTATCTCAGTCATTTCCCCCAAACTTGTTGCACAAATTTATTAGTTGATTTGGGAGCATTACATAACAGTGCTTATGCAATATATCCCAAACTAAGTTCCAAACAGGTCAAGCTCTTATGGATACCCATTGCTAGTTGATCGTTTTACATCCTCAAACCAAAAACGATGTGAGAGCTCATAAGATCTTTAGAAAACCTTGAATGAACCTCATATAAGTGTGAATAACAATATTTTTCACTCTCTTTTATTGGGTTCTTGCTTCCTTTATTGTGAGTCTGATCATAATCTCATTCAATTAAACCACCCAATGAAAATTTTCATATTATAATACTCATTTGTTGGTTTGTATTTTTATGGTCAAGAACTTATGGCTGCCAAGTTCTTTGGTAAGTTTAATCTTAGAACAGAAAACCTTGGGTGTAAATTGCGTTGGGATCTGGAAGAAATTAGGAAGAGGCGCAAGATGGAATGAAAAAGTTTTTTTTATAAAAAAAGTATAAGGGTAAACTTGGGACTTCAACTAATAAAAATACAAAAAAATACAAAAATTGAAAAAAGAGGAGTGCATGCGGAGAAAAGTGGAGTGTAAAAATAAGCTCTCTTTCTAAATTAGTGTGAACCATAAGATATTATAAGAGACACATGTTACTTTATAATTAGGAGATTAGGAAGATTAGGAGAGGATCCAAATTCTAATTACACCATCCTAGCTACTTCTTCCAATACTAAAAAAAAAAATATAGTTTATTTAATTACATTGTAAATAAGTATTGTATTGTTTAATTAATGTATCATACATGCTAGCTGCAAGCACACACAAAACTTATGCAGAGAGTCTAGTATATTTGATTTGAACCGAAGGCCTTTAAAAATTAAGGATTTTGATTCATCAGCTCAAACTTTGGAGTTTGGACACATTTTGACAATTTCCTCTTGCTTATTTCATTTCTTATCATAGAAAGAGATAAACTAATACTACAATATTGAGACAGATTATTTAATCAAAGAAAAGAATGCCCACTCGTACGTCACATTAAATTGGGAAAAAATGTAATATAATCCCTATCAAATATACCTGAAGATCATAAAGTCAAAAATAGACCTAGAGATATATATCATGATCATTGAATTCCTCTTGGTGAAATAGAGAAGTTATGTACGTACGTACGTAGTTGTTATTTTATTTTAAAATGGAGAAAGCGATTAAAACCCCTCTTTAATTAATTTTTTCTCACACCCATAACAGTTTCTCTGTAGAAATGGCCACCAAGTGTTTGAAAATTTTGAATTTGCTCTTAAACAGAGACATCAATGGCAATCTGCTAGCTTCTCTGAATATATATGAGTTCAGTGACCAGCCCTAGTTTTCATTCATCTGATATGAAACACAGGAATCAAAAATTAGGTCACAAATTTGAGGTGTAAGATTTAAGAAGACAGAAAATTGGTTAAGAAGTTAGCAGAAAACCCAATCAAAACTTTTCAAAGCTGATCATGCTGGCCTCTTCAATTATTTACTATATCTTCCATGTCCAATCCATCATATCATCAGGTAAACTATATTATAAATCATTGGCACATATATCAAAAGAAAAACTAAAAAATTGAACTAAAATTCCCCACCAAGCAAATTAAAGAAGATGAAAAATTAATACATGAGCTAGCATATCATGATCAAGAATTATAGTAACTAAATGAAAGGTCAGAAACGAATTACAAAAGACATTATTAATTCTCCTTTTCATTGCACAAACTGGATTAAAAGCTAGCTAGGCAGCAGCAAACAGCTCAAAGAAAAGAGACTAGCTCTATACTAATATAACATCCACATCCACAACCCCAACCCAAGTTGCTCTCTTCTTAATTCACATCTCTCTATCTTGTTTCTAATATATGTATAAAATTTCAGTACAACAAATGGAAGATATCAATTGATGATCATGAAATCAATAATCAATCCCCCACCTCCTCCTATCTCCTCCTCAATTTCAAGCTTCAGCTTCTCTATATTTAGTAAGACGGCCGTGAATTATGAGCCCAAGCATAAGCCTCGTGCCCGATCTGCCCGCCATTTGGGATCAGATTTGGTGGCAGCTGACTGTAAATGGGCAGTGATGAAGGGTCTGGAAGCTGCCCTGCCTGCAACTGAACCGCACTGCTTCCACCTCCAGGCGGGGAGCTTCCGGAAGCGCCGCCGTGGCCTCCTCCACTGCCCGCCTCCTCATCTTCCTCTAGAGGCAGTCTCTCATACGTGGCATTGGCAAAAGTGGCCGCCACCACCATCACAGGTCCAGCTGCCACAAGTGACCCAACAACACTGCCCCCAACCACCTGCCCCTGACCGCCTGCAAGGTACACCGTGAGCCCGGTCGAGCCTGGCGGGGCCGGTCCAGGCAGGAACGCACCGCTCAGAGATAAAATCTCAAAGCGGCCGTGAAGGGCAACCACGGCTCCAGGGGCCGCAGGTTGTCTCAGGGTCACGTTGGCCACGGATCCACTTCCGCTGAGCACGCAGACGCCTCTCTGACGCCTGCGTGCGAATTGAGCCACACTCTCAGCCACGTCAGCTCCACCGGCCACCTCCATCACATGGCTTCGGAGGGAGTTGGGGCTGTCCCGGGTCACGAAGATGGGCGGTTTAGGCTTGTTTTTCGATCCGGGAGGGCGGCCTCTCGGTCGACGAGATCCAATCTCGACTGCTCCCTCTTTGGGCTCGTCTTCTCCATGGTCTCTATCATCGTCACCGCCGCTGCTTCTGCCGCTGTTGTTTTCGTTCATGGAAATCTCGAGGTCTCTTTTGGTCAGCGACGAGGAATTGGTGGCTGCCGGGTCCATGCCCGGCAGCCCCAGCTGACCGCTCCACCACGGATTAGCCAGACTAGCAATTGTATGTCAAATTCTGGGAATTATAATGAACAAGAAGCAGAGAAGATTAGACTGATATATCGATCACTTTCCTAGATAGCTAACTATAGCTATTCACTTGTTCCAGAATTAGAGATCAACTAGTCAAAGCCACATACAGGTATGTTAGTATGTATATATATAGCTCATCGAGAAAAAAGGAAAGCAAGGTTGTATAACCTAATAATTAATATGGGCAGAACATAAAGAAGCTAAAAGATTAGTAGAAGTTGGAGGAGAACTGAGAAGGGAGTATTAGATTCAATTACAGATGATGAGGAGATCAGACGACCCAGAAGTGATTGATCTTAATAGACAGAATATGGAACAGATGTAAAACCCTGGATAGAATAATCAACAACAAAGAGAATATATAAAATTAAGAGATTGAGCACAGAAAGAAAGAAATATTGAAATGAAATTTAAGAGTAAATTTTTGTAAAATAAGTGAACAGAGAAAAGGAAAAAAAAAAGAAGAAACAGAAGATGAAATAAATTCCAAAGGAGGTGTTGTAATATGGGTTTGAAATTGTCTTGCTTAATTGCTTGTGTGTGTGTTGTGGGGGTGGTGAGTGTGTGTGTGAGTGTGTATAATAAGCTTTGGGTTGAAGGGGGCTTTGGTGATTTGGTGGTAGCTAGTAAGTAATTAAGGTCTCCTCGATACTCTTGGGACTTCTTAGGGTTTTGTGGGGTCGCGTGCGCGTGGGGAGGTGGGGATCACGTCGTTTTCTGCTGGGGTCCAACATATCAGCCTATGTCTATGTGTCTATGTGGTTTGTCTCTGTGTGCGTGTGCGTCACTGTGTGTGAGAGAGAGAGAGAGAGAGAGTTAAGCTGGAGAAGACTAACCGAGTGAGAGGACCTGGTGAATGGTGATGGGCTGGTATTAGTATTACTAGACACTAACAGTAGTAACCTTTCCATCTGCCCATAACCTTTTGCTGCTGTTTTGCTTTTTTTCTGGCTTTAACTTACACTTTTTTTTGCTTCCCCCTCAAGTACTGGACTTTATCCATGTTTTCTAATTAGAGAAATAGAGATGTTTTCTAATTAGAGAGAGAGAGAAGATAGAAAGCACTATTGATCAAGTTTTTCTTGTGAATCAATAAAACTATTCATTAATTAATTAGGACAACATTTACTAACGGTTATGTTATGTAGACTGTTAGTCAAGACTTGACATGAAATTGAGATAAAAGTTGTTGAGCATTAGCAAAAGTAGAGCATATATGGGGTAGGGTGGGATAAATGGTAGATTCTAGGTTGAATTCCCTTTCTAACAATAAATAAATAAATGGTTGGGAAGATGATTGTATGTTGTGGCTAGCTCGAGGCAGTATATATGATTAATAAGAATATAAAAAACTCGATAGTTTACGATATATATATATATATATATATAAGATGAGAGTAATTCAAATAATATCAATGTCATTACTTTTAATAAAATTTCACACATGATGATTAATTGTACTTTCCTAAGCTCTATTGGTCATTCCGCCTTAAGTGATAAACTAGGTATACCTTTGAATAAGATTGGTTTCAATTACTCCATAATAAATACTAGTAGTGAGCTGGCATACTCGGTTTTCTAACATACATATACTTTTGTTCATTTTGGTTTTCTATCTTATATACATATATCAACCCATAACGTACTATATATTAGCAAATGACTTTTAATTGTCGGTTTTCAAATTTTTGTCTGAAAAAGTTCATGATTTAGTTGTTTTCGTGATTTATGTGGTTTAGTTATTTTAGTGTGGTCAATTCCCTCTCTTAATCGAGGGCTTGACTAGGGTTCCACCTAGAGATGGCAATAATCCCCGTCCCTGCCAAGCCCTGCGGGGCCTAGCCCCGATTAAGCGCGTATGGTATAATACTACGTACTCTCTGTCCCGCCTCGTCCCGTATAGCCGTTTAACTTAATAAATATATTATATAATATTAATTTTATAATTACATTTCAATTTTATGTTATAAGTTTTATTATTCTTTTGAATTTAATAGTATTATAATCTAATTTAATAATGTTTTAATGTAATATGTGTATGTTAGTATAATTTCTCTATATTATATTATATATTTGTGTTGATTTAGTATTATTTAAATAATAAAAAAGTAAAAAAAAAGATATGGGGTCCCGCATACCTGACGAGGACCCAGTATACCCAATGGGGCGGGGATGGTATTGGCAAACCTGACCCCGCCTCACCCCGTTGCCATCCCCTAGTTCCACACCATACATTCTAATTTAATTAGTTTTGGTTGTTGAGTCCCTCTCTTTATCTAGGATTTTCTTTGACAATCAATCGAGGGGAATTTTTGTTATAGTTGATTGTTGTTTAATTTCAAAGTTAGTATGTACAGTGCTTTTGTTCCCACGACTAGGGCTGAAGATGTTGGTGTTGTTCTTCAAGACAGTCACGGGAAGGTTGTGGTGATGATTGCTCTCATCTTCTTTTCGACATCTCTTCATCCCAGCAAGTTGTGATTTTAACAATCATTTGCAGGCTAAAATTATTTGAATGTAGGTGTTGAAACTGTGATTTTTTAATCGTATGATCAAGCTAACATCAACGGATTTAAGAGCCTAGTGGAGGATCTTGCTTCAAATAGGCATCTTATGGATGAGGCAAATGGGTTTTGGCATCTATTTGATAGTTCTACATGTACGTGGGTATATTATTAAGTTGCATATGCACCTGCTAGTTTTTCTTTGAATTGTAGTGATTTTCATTCATGCTAAGATGAGGTATCCTCCTTAATTAGAAGCTCTTCTCCATAATATTATGCAATGTCTTATTTTTTTAATAAATTATGCTTTGGCGATAAATCTATAGATTAACAAAAGACCTTATATATGATGTCTCCTCAGATGTGCTGATTTAGAACATCGAAGATATTAGTAGTGAAAAATGCACATTCTAATACTATGGTAATGAGACATATAGCAACCATTCCCAATTAAATTGTCAGACGTACGACTCGTACTGGTAGTAATTGATAGCTGAGGCTTTGGTCAAAATCTAGAAGTAGGTGCAATGACAAGTTGCTGCTGGCAGCTAGTGACACCAGGTTGCAAGCAGTACCACTACTGAGGTTCAGATTCAATTGATCCAACAATTAATTAATAAGAATTAGTATCAGTGTATCACTACCTTGACAAAATAACGAAAGCTAAAAATAATCATAATATTCTGTAAGACCAATGATTACAGAATTATTGGCAGAAATTTGGAAAAGATTCAATGTTCAATCAATCATGCAAGTTGAAGTTTTATATTCAAAAATTGAACCTAGCTAAGCGCTATAATCTATATGAGCTAGTTAGGTTAGGACAGAATATTAAATAAGGATATTGGTCAAAGTTGAAGATACAGTTGGTGGAGGAAGTTTGGGGAGAGGGAGAGAGAAGAAGGGGACAGAGGCATGGAAAGCGTTGGAAGGAGAGCGAGAATTAGGGAATTGGCAAGTGCATATATGTTTTCATAAGCTTGTGAGTTCTGATCGAGGTGATCATCAAGATTTGGAACCCAATATTGTTTCAATTGATTATTTGATAACCTTTAATTTAGACAATTGTAAACTAAGATCATTAGCATATATATATATGAGCCATTTATGTATATTAAAGACGAGGAGGAGAACAATGAATAATAATACAATTTGCATAGAGATTTGGAATTTGATATCCAAAGTTAGATTTTGTGGAATCCAAAATTGTTTAATTTATTGATGACAATGATATCCAACAAAAGAACAAATGAAAAATACATGGTGGAGTAGGGGTCGGCAATGGGCCGGGCCGGGCTAGCCTGGGTGGGCTTCGGGCCTTGGGCTTTTTGGTGACCCCAGGTGGAGCATCCGAGGTGCACTTTAACTTTCATTATGGTGACTATATATATTGGAAATAATAGACTTCCCAGGAGCTTTGGCAGTACTATACTATTCTCTACCCACAAGATGATATATATATATATATATATATATATGTACAGCAGTCCCATATATATATATATAGATATATACACAGCAAGACTCCAATTGTTCATTTTTTACGTCTTCATTGATAGATCATTTTTGCAAAAAATTAGCCAAATCGAAAACCATTTGCCTATTTAACTTTGACCAAACAAATGTACAGTTTTATAAAAAATATTTGGTTCATCCATTTGTTTAATCAAAATTAGATAAGCAAATGATTTTCTATTTGGCTAATTTTTTGCAAAGATGATCTATCAATGAAAATGTAAAAAATAAACGGTTCAAATCGATACAAAACAACTAATGTGAGCCTCACAAGGGGAATCCCACAAATTAAAAATTTGTGGAAATCTCACAATGGAGCCTTGCTGATATTATATATATATATATATATGGGCACTA
>QANT01008304.1:0-39413 GCA_003254885.1 Purshia tridentata | reverse complement strand
TTTTTCCTTCTTTTTTTGTCATTTTTATTTAAATTATTAATTATTTATATATTTTATAATAAAAAATAATCTAAAAAGACTATAATACCATTAATTTTAACGGAAATATTGACGGAATTAGACGGAGGCGTGAAATTGCAATTTTTTTTTAATTCAGGTAGCGGATTGATTCAATACTTAATTTAGGTGGTGACTTGTAAATAGGGGTATAGTTCAAGTGGGTAATTTGAAAAAAAACCCTTTTATATTAATCTACATATTTGATTTGTTTTTCTTTAGAATTTTTTTTTCCAAAAAAAGTTCTACATTACCTTCTCCATATTTTTATTTGTTCCGGTGCATCTATTACCCAAGTCGCAAGTCTTCAGCCAATCAGCCACTGTCTGTGACTACTTCAGTTTCAACATCATCTATCGTCCAGCCGTTGCCTAGTCACCATCTAGCCGCTGCCTAGCCACCCTAGCCGTTTTTCGCTACCAGTTGCCACCGTCCAGCCATCATTCAACTTCATCACCACGAAATCTCTTTCTGTGAACGGGTTCTTCAACCAATTTGGTAATCAAAACTCTGAATCTGATCCACCTAGCCATTGAATCCACTAGCAGTCGACTTTGCCCAGCTACTGTCTAGCCATCATCCAACCGCTACTCCGCCGAGTATCGTTGCCATTCCGATTGATTCTGGTGGAGCCTTGTGATTCGTTCTAATCTTGCTTGTTGGTTTCTGCCAGTCGCAAGTTGCCACATTTAATTGGGTCTTTGGCTAGATGTTCTTTGCATTTTCCTCATCTTATTTTTCTGTTATTAAACCCAAAGAAATGTGAGAAGCTACAAACCCTCCTGAGTCTACCTCTAAAAGGCCACACCTCTGTCTTTTCCACCACTCTCTTCCAATGAGAGCACTGCATCCATTGCATCTAAAAAATTAGATGGTACTAATTATGTTGATTGCGCCATTAATGCTCACATCAATATTACTGGAAGACAAAGATGGGTTTTTATAAGTTATTCTCGATCCGCACTTGCTCTTGATTCTGCTGCATATGAGACTTGGGATGAAGAAAATTGTTTAGTCAAATCCTAGCTGCTGAATTACATGACTCGAGATTTACGATCCATGTTTCAATGCCTTGAGATTGTCGAAGAGATTTGGGAGGCACTTCACAACAATATTCTGTGAATAAGGATTTTAACAAAGCCTACCAACTCTAGTGTCAGGTAATTACTGCTAAAGAAAGTGGGGGCTTTGTTATGAGCTATTTTGGCAAATTTGGCAAGAATTTGATGCACTTCATCCTTGTGCATTAAAAAATATGGAAGACACTCGTGCTCTAGCTATTGAAAATAATGATGATCGCTTGTATATCTTTCTTGCTGGTCTTGACTCGAGCCTTGATGGGGTTTGTAGTTGGATTTTATCATTGCCTACTCTTCCAAGTTTTTATCGAAGGCTTATGCTACTGTGTGTTCTGAAGCTAACCGACAGGATGTAACACCCCGTACCTTCCAAAGTTGTTTTGAAAAGCTTTTTAAATGTTTTCAGGATTTTACTAGAAAGGTAAAACGTTTGGGCATTTTTCAAATTTTAAGTTGATTTTAAACTTGAGAAAAAAGTTGACTTTTAGTTCGAGCAAAGTTTTTGCGTTGACTTTGGGTTCGTTGGAAAGGTCTCATTCTCACGAGTTCGTAGACACGAAGCACGCATCAAACGGAGCTACGGTTTGGAGGTTATGGACGTGCGAAGAGAGGGGCAAACTTGTAATTTTAGAAAAGTTGCTTTTAAAAAGCCTAAAAACCCAGAAACGTCTCAGTTTTCTCTCTCCTCTCTCCCGAAGGCTATCTCTCTCGCGACTTGTTCTTCAGCCGCGCCTTCCACCGGCGCGTGAGGGCGCGTTCGGCTGCGGCTGAGGCTGGGCTTCGGCTTGCCATGCTTGCGCCTCCCTCCTCTTCCTCCCCTTGGCCGCCGTTCAGCCCAAAGCAGCCCAGAACTCGAGCTCCAGTTTGCGCACAATCAACGTCATCGGTGGCGATCACGGTGTTTCCGGCGACGACGAGGCCAAGCACCCGCCCAGACCGTCGTGGATAGCGGATCGAGCATGGGTTGGTCGACGGCTTCTCAGGCCGTTTCTTCCTTTTCCGGCCACTTTTGGTCGTTGACCCAGGTTTGAGTTTTGGTCCACTTAATGTACTCTACGTGCCTGTGTAGTTCATTTTTGCTAAACGTGAGTTTTAGTTTTGTGCAGTTGACCACCGTTGACCACTGCGGGCCTCGCCGCGTGTGGTGGTTCCAGCAACCGTTTCCCTAGTTTTTGGCCACAGGCCAACCACCCGAACCTGTGGATGAGTTTGGGTGAGTTTCTTGGACCTTTCGTGTGTTTTCCGGGGCCGGGCAGCCACCATACGTGGTGGTTCCCGCCCGTTTCAGTTGTTAAACGGATTGGTTGTGAACTCTGTTGTGTGTTTTGTGAACTGTCTAGTCTTCACAGGTACTTTGGCACGAGAATTTGTATTTCTGATGCCATCGTGTTGCCGAATTTTGGAATCCGTGCAAAAGAGCCACGAAGGGCAGTTCGGTCTTTTCGCGTGGTCACAGTGAGTGATTTAAGTTCAGTTATTTTCAGTTTAGTCAGTTACTTGCTTGCTTTGTGTGCTTGTTTGTTTGGTCGCTGTTTGCTAGTTAAGGGGGTACGGAATTAGGATTTGGAAATCCTGACAGTTTAAAGGTTATTTGAGGTTAAAGGATTAAGTGAGATGTTACGACCCGTCCCTACTTTTCCTTTTTGGATCGTCATTTAAAGTCTTTGAGGTGAATTTACCAATTTGCCCTCACTTAGGGAAGTTTTGGTTTTTGCAAGGAACGTATATTTTTAAANTGACCAAATTTTTATATGGTTGCGTAGAGCTCGACCTCACGAGCGCGTAGGAAGAAACGGCTCGTAATTTGGACTTACGGTTTAAGAGTTATGGACGTTTAAAGTTTGGAAGGGAAAATATAAATAGAAAAATAATTTCATTTTTCAAAAAAAAAATCAAAATTTCACAAATTTTCGCGTGAACAGTGTTTGGGCGATCAGAATCGCCGTCGCACCTTCCGGCCGAGCGTGGAGGCGCGTGCGGTATCTGTTGGACGTCAAATTATCAGATTTTGTTCATCTCTTCGTTCTCTTTCTATCAATATATAAATTGTCCTAATCGGACCACTGTAGACGACGAATCGAGCCTTGAAAGTTTCGGCTACCGTGAGTTTCAAATCCAAATTCCCGCTTCGTCTGACCTCGGTTTGAATCAGTTCTTACCTTTCTGAAATCCTCACACTTCAAGCTTTCCAACCATGTGTGATTTGTTATTTTTCGTGTAGGTTTGTATTTTCAGATCGGAGACAGAAATTTCAGACCGAAATTGGGGTTTTCCGGCCACTTCCGGCCACTTTTTGGACTCGTCCCAGTTGACAAAGTTGTTCCTCTCATTGAGCCCGTCNGAGCCCATCGATTTGGTATGGTCAATTTTATTTTCTGGGTTGGTCGCCGGAAAAGTCAACTTTCCGGTGGCCGCCACCGTTGACCGCCGCCGGCGCCGCCACGTGTGGCGGTGCTGGACCGGCCAGTGACCAAAAATGTTCTTTCTCTTATTTTAAAGCTTTTGGGAACCAACTTGGACCTTACGTGTTTGTATAGGACGATCGGAAGTGTTTTCGGAAAAGTTTTGGGTGTTGGCCGCTAGTTGGGTGATCGGCGAGGCTTACGTTTTGCTCGCCAAGTTTGTGAGTGGAATTTAAAATTCAGTTACTTGTTTGTTTGGTTAGCTTGTTTGCTGTTTGCTAGTTAAGTGGGTACGAATTAGGATTGAAGATCTTGAAAGGTTTGAGGTTATTTTGGGCATTGAGGATTTGTGAATTTAACTTGGATTAATAGTTTGAGGTGTTGGTTTTATTTAATTGGTGATTTTATTGCTGAGTTGTGAACTTTGTGATTTGAGGTTTAAATCGGTTTTGTAATTGATTATTACTGATTTTATTGTTAAGATATTTAGTAAGTTTTCACTCATACGAGCTCTAGTGAGCTTACCGGGTTTGTGTTTAAACCCGGTGCACCTTTGGTTGGGTGCAGGGTTTGTTTTGCAGGTTAAGCAGGCTGAGGAGACAGTGTTGAGAAGACGAGGCAGTGGGACCACCTGTGTTTTAGAAACTTTGTTTTATACTTTGGTTTTATGTAAATGTTTTTTTTGTGAATTACAGCTAATTTGAATAAAGGATTTATTGTTCATGGCTCATAGTTTCAGGCAAAGAGTAAAGGTTTTAGTTTTAATGTTTTTCACGTGCCCGAGGGTCGGGGCGTGTCATGAGATTTGAGCATCAGTGGGTATTAATTGAGGATTAAGTTGGTAAGGATGCTTGAGGATTTAAGTTATTGAAGGATCTAGTTGGATCCCAAGTAAGGATCTTGTGGATTATTTCGAGGTGATTTTCAGTTTAGAGGTTAAATTGAGGATAATTGAGGTATTACTGATCACAGTGAATTTGATCGGTTTAGAGGATTGGTGACCAAGTTGAGGATTGTGGTTTCTAGTTTGTGGTTTGACTGTGATTTGAGGCATTAAGGTGGTTATTTTAATTGATTATTTTACTGATTTCTAATTTGAGGTTTTCAGTTAGTTTTCACTCTTACGAGCTCTAGTGAGCTTACCGGGTTTGTGTTTAAACCCGGTGCACCTTTGGTTGGGTGCAGAGTTTGGTTTTGTAGGTCAAGCAGGCTGAGGAGACAGTGGAGAGAAAACGAGGCAGTGGGACCAACAACATTTCAGAACTTAGTTTTACAGTTTGATTTTCATGTAAAAGGTTTTACAGCTTGATTTTATAAATGTGCTTTTGTAAATTACAATTGTTTCAGTAAATTATTTTATATTCATGGCTCACAGTTTCAGAGAAGGGCCCACAGTTTCAGGAAACAGTTTCCAGTTTTCAGTTGTTTTCACGTGCCCGAGGGTCGGGGCATGACACAGGAAGCTATGATGGGTAGTTAGGTGTCTAATGGAAGAGCCTTTGTTACCAAAAAAAACTGGTGCAAGATTTGATCATAAGAAATCTGGCCAGAAGTGCACATATTGTAATGGGACAAACCATGTTGAAGAAACTTGTTTCTGAAAGAATGGGTGTCCTGAATGGTATGAAAAGAAGAAAGCAGAAAGAAGAGATTAGGCTTCCTACGTGACTACAACCTATAAGTCTACAACAGAACCTTCTGATAGCAACTGTGCCACTACTTCCGAATTCGTTGCCAAGTCAGATATGTCTCATTTTGTTCTTAACATTTTTTCTTTTACTGGAAATAGTACTTGGATAATTGACTCAGGTGCTACAGATTATATGACTTGTGACAGCTATATGTTCAGTCGTTTGTGTAACGACTCATACTTTACTAAGTAATTTTTAATTGGGCTCAGAGTTGACTTTTGGTTGGAGTGGGATTCTAGACGTGACTTTGGGTTTGTTGGGAAGATCTTAAGTACGTGAGTTCTTAGATTCGAACTATGGATCATTTAGAGGTACAGTTTGGAAGTTATGAATGTGACAAGATGCCAAAAGTTGACTTTTTAAATTACTCAGATTTTGGATTAGACTTTAACATGGTTGCATGGAGCTTGACTCCACAAGTTCGTAGATACGTAGCTTGCGTAGTTTGGAGCTATGATTTGAGAAATACGAACGTTTGAAGTGAGGGACAAACTTGTAATCCTCTCCATTGCATGTGACCCACCCAGCCTTTTTCCGACCAACCTAGCCTCAACTGACGACTCCCTAGCTGCTGACCAGCTACCCTAGCGCCTCCTCCCGCGAGACCCAGCCCTCTTGCACGCACCCATCAGCTTGGAAAACTCTCACAAGCCGCTAGTTTCTGTCCTTTTTTTGGGCCAAATTTTCAATGCTACTTCTCTTCATTTTAGGTGGGTTTTCTTCTCCTCACTCTAGGTTTCAATTCTGGGGGGTTTTGAGACCCATTTCGGATTTGGCTTTGATTAAGTAAAATTATTGGTTATTTGGTGTAATTGAGGGGTAAGGCATGAAATTAGGGTGAGTTGGGACTTGATTGGTGGATTGATTTTGAGAAATTTGAAGAAATTTGAAAGTTGGGGATTTTGGGGTTATGCCAATTCGGGTTAGCTTGGAATTTTGACCATGGAGGATTGTTTTGAAGTATTTTTAGTTAATTCATACCCCTTTGAACCTCAACTTGATGTTTAGAATGGTTAGTTTGAAAAAATTTGGAGAAATGGTGATTTTTGAGAATGAAATTGTCACTTTGAATGGTGTTGAGAATGGTGAGAACCTTTCAGTCGCTAATCCTCGATTTTTATGGTGAATTTAAACTCTTTTTAAGTGGGTTTTAACCTTGGATCAATTGGAAGTGGTTTGGGTTAACAAACCTCAAGTTAAATTGTTATTTGGACACTTTTTGGGCATTGAAAAGACACTTGAACGACCCTCAGTCGAATTACTTTGGTAGTTGAAGTTAATTTAGGAAATTTAATGGTTTAAAATGGTTAAGTGGTGTTGGATTAGGAGTTGAGAAGGAAGTGAAGTGGGTTATCGTTTAAATATAGAATTGTGGAGCAGAAGGCCTAGAACACACGCACTCTTGTTTTTATGGTCTTAAATTGAATATTGTTATGACATTTATCGTCCTTATTTTAGGCGACACCCCCGAGACCATAAACGATCCTGCAGGAGACCAAAGCTAGGCTCCTTCTATGAGTGGACATGATTTCATAAATGCTTATGTTCATTTAATAATTATTATTGCATTGATTTAATTTATGGAATTGAGTTTTTTAAATTAAAGTTGCTTTAAGCAAGTATTTCATGTGAGACTAGTGACCTTTGATAGTTGACTTATGAAAAGATCGGACATATCTCAATTTTCTTATTTCAGTGTTTCATGTGTGAGTATCAATAATATGTTGGATTTCAAAGGGCTATTGTGCTAAGGATTTATTAGTTTGGTTTTGAGAAATTAAAACTAGTTTTTAAAATGCCGTGTGAGTACTCAGTTCCAGATAAGTCCAGTGAGGTCTTTGGGACCCATCGTGACACACACAAAGGCTTTGGGCCGTGTGTTTCGGTGTCTCACCCTTTGGGGGTAGCTCTACATGCACGTACAAGATATTCACCCTGCCTATACGATGGAGGATTTCATACAGGTGTATGGCTAGTTAGATTCGTCATGCTCGTACGATGCAGCATTTCGTACGAGTGAACGGCCAGTTTCTCCAGGGTACTTAGATGGTGGTATTGTTATTTACTTCTCGGACACTTGGATTTTGGAAAATTACTGTTTTTCAACTATTAAGTTGTTTTGGAATCTTTTTGATGAAGTTATGAAAGGTTTTTCTAAAACTGGGGGGGATTTCAAAGAGAGATGTGAGGTATTGAAGTTAATTTATTTACTTAGTTTTGAGACAATAAATCGATTTTTATAACTTAAGTTTAATTACTTCTTATATCTATCCACTCACTAAGTTATCTCACTGGTTTTTCCCTCTCTTGTTGTTTTAAATTTTCCCCCTAGGTTGTAGCTTTGGAATGGTCGAGCCAGAGATGTGGAGGCAATTAGTATAACTTTGGTAACCTTGTAGGGACTTAGTAATCATTGTAATTTTATTTCTTTGGTTAATATTGTAGCATGGCTCTGATAACTTAGTTGGACACTTAATCAGTTGGTTCTGAACTAATTTGGGTCAGAGACCCTTTGGTTGTGGGTGGGAAGTTGCAGTTTTGTTTAGAAGTGCTTTCATAGGTCTCTTTAAATGGGTTAGTCCAATTTCAAGGGAGGTTCTGCTTGATTTTCGGTAGGATTTTCCTTGATATTGGATTCCCACAAGATCACTCCGAGTTCCAGGGTGGTATTCGGGATCGATCCTGTCAGTTTATCTTCTAGTTGTCCTAAATCTACCATTACTAATGCCAATGGTGCGTATTCTCCGGTTGTCAGAGTAGACACCGTCCCCTTGTTATCATCTTTGTCTATATTTGATGTCCTATTTGTTCCATCACTCAATTGCAACCTTATTTCTATGAGCAAATTAACTAAGTCTCATAATTGTCTTGCCATATTTTTTCCTACTCACTGTGTTTTTCAAGATGTTCATACAAAGGAGAAGATCGGCAGTGGTAGACGAAGTGTAGTCTTGTACTATATGGATCATGGGTTGTCAAGATCAAGTGGTGGAGCACTTGTTCGTGTTATGGGTGACAGTATGTTGCAAAATAAAAAAGAGATTTGGTTGTGGCATCCCCATCTCGGTCATTCTTCATTTGCTTATCTGTGAAGACTGATTCCGTTTTTGTTTAGAGGTTTTAGTCTTTTAGAATTTGTTTCTGACACTTGTGTGATGGCAAAAAGCCATCGTACTGTATTTCATTCTCATGATAATAAAGCTGACATCCCTTTTGTTTTAGTTCATTCAGATGTTTGGGGTCTTGCCCTAGTATCTACACACAATGGGATAAAGTGGTTCATTACCTTTATTGATGATTGTACCAGGATGACCTGGATATATTTTGTTCACCATTAGAGTGATGTTTTCCATTGTTCATTTACCTCCCCATGTTTTTGGTTGTGTAGTCTTTGTATGTTTGCATACTCATCAACGTACCAAGCTTGAATCACGAGCATTGGAATATGTCTTTGTCAGCTACAAAACTTCTCAAAAAAGTTATTAGTGTTATCATCCTTCTTTTAAGAAGTTCTATGTTTCTATGGATGTCACATTTCATGAACATTTGTTGTTTTACTCAAGAGAAGTCACTTCTTCTTCCCTTCAGAGGGAGACTTTGGTGAAAGTTTAGAATCGTGATGATGCAGGGTTTTTTGAGACTTTTGCTATTTTTGAGAACTTAAGAAAAGAACTCGAGTCTATTGATACGTCCTCCACATCCTCTACTGAAGGCTCACTTGATTTTTATGACACCCAAGTCCATGATAGTATATTATCTCTTGTCTTAGAAGCAGAAACACTGATTCAATCTTCTTTGGATAACTCCTTATAGGTACCATCTGATCCTACTCTTGATTCTAATGCACATGATTTAGTTAATGAAACTAACCTTAATTCCGTCTCAATATCATCTTCCACCCTGATTTAACCGGATCAACCACCCACCAAATCTGAATCCTTGAGCTAAAACTAAGTACTCTACAAATAATCACGTGTCATCTTACAGGTTGTCCAAGTCATATGCATTTTATGTATTACAATTATCCTCTGTCTCTATTCCTAGTAAATTGCAGGAAGCTTTTTTACAAATTCTAGATGGATGGCAGTGGAAATGGCAACATTGAAAAAGAATGCTACTTGGACGCTTGTGCCTTGACCAAAGGGAAAGAAGACCGTGGGATGCAGATGGGTTTTTGCAGTCAAACATAAGCAGATGGATCTATTGAGAGATTCAAAGCTCGGCTGGTTGCAAAAGGTTATTCACAATCCTATGGTGTGGATTATGAAGAGACATTTGCACTAGTTGCCAAGCTTAATACTGTGAGGGTACTTCTTTCATTAGTAGCTAATCAGAATTGGCCATTTCTTCAGTTTGATTTCAAAAATACGTTCTTGCATGGAGACGTCACTGAAGAAGTGTATATGGATCCTCTTCCAGGTATACCTGAATACTCAGATACAGGGATGGTGTATAAACTAAAGAAGGCTTTGTATGGGTTAAAGCAATCTCCTCCGGCTTGGTTTGGCAGATCTACCAGCGCTATGAGAAATTTTGGATACAAACAAAGTAACTCATATCCTACTTTGTTTTTGAAGCATATAGAAGTAAAATCACTGCTTTAATTATATATGTTGATGATATGGTGATGACAGGTGATGACCATAAGAAAATTTCTAGTTTATAGAAGTATTTAGCCTCTGAGTTTGAGATGAAGCAACTTGGAGACCTGAAATATTTTCTTGGGATTGAGGTAGCTCGATGAAAACGTTGAATTTTCTTATCCCAACAAAAATATGTTCTTGATTTGTTATCTGAGACTGGGATGTTAGGGTGTAAACCAGTTGACACTTATATGGAGCAGAATCACAAGTTATTTGAATGTTTGAATGCCTCTCCTACTAATAAAAGGAGATACCAGAGACTTGTGAAGAAGCTGATTTATCTATCTCATACCAGACCAAATATTGCATATGCAGTAAGTGTCACTACTACAAAATATCTCATTAGATATCAGTCGTGGACTACTATTAAATGGTTTTAAAATTTGATATATTCAGGGGCGTTATCTAATGTACCCCTTTTAGATATGAATTGTCTGACTGATATCTAAATATTTTTATATATCTTTTTAGTTTTTAAATCTAATGTCTTCATTTTCGATATCTACAATATTAGAGTATGATAATAGTGGTACTTATAACATCATATTTGACACTAATACTGACATATTAACCATGTATTAATATCAGTATTTAGATGGAATAGGATATATAATCTACGTATAAATAATTGTTTCGAGGTAGAATATGATATATAACTTAGGTATAAATATCAGGTTTGAGGTAAAATAATATATATAACCTAGATATAAATAGAGGTGGGAATGGGTCGGGTCGAGCCTACATCAGCCAAACAACTAACCCACCTAACTACTCGACCTTATTGATTTTTCAAAACCAACGCCTAACCCATAAACTGTGGGTTGGTTAAAAGTTTGCATCTGACTTTGTTGGTTGGTGCAACTGCAATCGACCCAAAATTTCCTCTATCCTCACATCTCAGCTACAAGCCTTAGAAATTAGCCTCCATTCCAAAATTGAAAATCTTATACATCTCTAAAATCCCTAGAAATTACCCCCACTCTTCTCCCCCAACCCCGTTCTTCTTCCTCAAATCCACTCTCTCTATTTCTGCAAACCTACTTGAGAACCACCACCACCTCATTCGCAGCCATAGAGGTGGAGCTCTCTTCGATGCGGAAGCCCACCATTACATCAAGTAGCTCTAACTCTTCTACTATAAGGATAAGTTTAGCCCCAGCTCTCTCCGACCCACTCAATCTCATTGGCAATTGGGTTGGGTATTTACTATTTTGTACTCGCTCCAACTACTCAATTGATATTGTCACAGCCTTGTAGGCATGATCTCAACCGTGTCCTATGCAAGCCTCACTAGTGAGTGATGTTTGATAGCAAATGAGAGATGACTGATGAGAGGCTCTGAGCAGATGACTAATGATTGATGAAGAGAGTGAGAAACTAAGAGAGTATAAGACTGATAGAGAGTTAGAGAGGAGAGAATCGTTTCAGAGATTGAAGGAGGCTAATGAGTTGTGAGTAAAAATGGGGCTAGGAGATAGAGAGTTGTAAGTTGGGTTTGGGCCACTTTATTTTCCACTTTGATACATAGCCAAATGGGTTATGGGCCACTACAAATTTATGTGGTTAAAAGTCAAATGGTCCGACTTTGCAAAAATTGGCAACCACCATTGGAACCAACTCTACATGGGTTGGTTGGATTATCAGCCCGGCTTGGTTGGGTCGAGTGTCGGGTGATTATCGACTGAGCAATGTAAGTTGGTAATGAGTCGGTTGTGGTTAAAAATTGACCCATTCCCACCCCTAGATATAAATATTTGGTTTAAGGTTGAATATGATATATAATGCAGATATAAATATCAGGTTTGGGGTATAATAGGATATATAACCTAAGTATAAATATCAAGTCTAAGTTGTAAAATGATATCTAAACATTGTTTATATATCACGTCTGACATAAAATCTAATATCAAAACATTATAACAGTATCAGTGTTTAAACCAAAACTAATATTATTATTGTTTCGGTTTCACAAAATGGTAAACAAATGTATCTTATATATCGGTTTTTTTTCATCTAAAAAGGATATCAACTAATTGAACATAAACTTGTCATAAAATCTTCCATTTACATTCCGTATATTCTAATTCACCAATAACAATATTCAAATTTGCCAACAAAGGTTTACAATTGTTTTATAGAGGTCTAAACACTACAATAGGAAACAGTTTGGGCGACGAAACATGTTCATCACCCTAATCAATGTTTTGTCGCCCTAAATATGGGGTGACGAAAAATGTTCGTTGCCCACTTCATCGCTACAGATCAACTGCCCAAGGTTTTGGGCGACGAAATAGCTCATTCGTTGCCCAAAACAATCTAGAGCGACGAATAGTTAGACTTTCGCCAACAGATCATTCCGTCGCCCTAAAAGACTTTGCACTATGCATTCAAGTATACGTCGCTCAAAGTGGTTTGGGGTGACTGAATAATTCGTCTCCCGAAGTCAATTTAAGCTACGAAACAATCCGTCGCTTTATAGAGCATAGGGTGACGAATTATAGAGCATAGGTGTCATCGCTCAACAAGAATTGGGCGACGAACTATAGAATACGTCTCCCAAACTCCATTGTTTTAAAAATTGTTAACGTAATTTTTTTTAAATGCTAGGCAACGCAGTTAAATTTTTGTCTCTCAAATTTTGAGTTGGATGACGAAATAGTTCGCCACCCTAACCTTTCCGTGGACTTTGGGCAACACAATTGTGTTTGTCGCCCAAAATGTTAATTTTTTTAAAAAAAAATTTGTGACTTTTATATTTGTTTCAAAAAATAAATAAATAATTAAAAATTATATTAATAAATGTATTATTTACACAAATTTTAAAAATATAATTAACATTGAAATAGTCGACCATAGCGTTAGTTGCACTAATACAAAAGTAGCATCAAAACGAAAACTGATGTGCAACAAGGAGAGAGGCTGAGCAAGAGGAAGAGGGAGGGAGGCTGAGGCGGAGGGAGAGGCCATAAGGGAGGCTGATTTTCGGCAGTGGGGGGAGGAAAAGGATGGAGGGAAATCAGGGCAAGGAGAGGGAGAGAGGCTGAGGGAGAGGGAGAGGGAGAGGGAGGGAGGATGAAGCGGAGGGAGAGGCGGAAAGGGAGGCTGATTTTCGGCAGTGGGAAGAAGAAAGAGATGGAGGAGGGGGAGGAAGGAGATAGGGGAAAAAAGAGAGAATCCGGTGCAGGGAGGTCCAGAGGAGGGAGAAAGGCACAGAGAGAGGGAGAGTGGACGAAGAAGATGTAGAAACGGAGGCTAGAGATTATAAACACAAAGACTTTGGGCGACGAACATGCGTGTGGTCGCCCTAACGAACCTTGGGTGATTAACTAATTATATTCATCGCCCAAGATTTAAAATGTTAGGCGCAAATTTTATTGGCGTGGATTTTAAATTTTTCTAAAACTTTGGGCGACGAACAGTTGTCGTTACTTGAATCCACTTAGGGTGTCGAAAAAAGCAGTTCCGTCGCTCTAAGAGCTTTGGCCGATGACAATATTCCATCGCCCCCAACTTTAAAAAATTACCCGTCTTTTTTCCTGCCTAAAGTTTTTATTTTCCCTGAAAATTTAGGGCAACAAATATATGTATTTCTTCGGCCAAAAGTTTGTTAAATTTATTTATTTGTCCTAGTCATAACCATGATCATTCAAATGTTGCACCTACGATGCCTAACTTTTTCATCTCCAATCACGGTAATTTTTTGTTAGCAAGATCTTTGATTGGGGATCTAAGAGAAGAACGGTTTAGATCAGTCAAATTTCAACCGTTCATTTGATTATCCTTATGACAACGCGAATCGTTTGTCTGTTCGATTGTCGATGCCTAACTTGTACAACTCTGATTGAGCTTATTTTTTACACTGACGATCTTTGATTGGAGCAAAACAAAATGAACAGTTCGGATTGTTGTATGCAAGGTGGCATTGTGAGGTTCTACATATAAATACACTTGAAGGGTATAAGTATATTAACTTTTTATGTAATTGCTATACATTTGAATAAACGCGAATAAGACAACGAAACTCAGCGATCGAAATCGTTCATTTTTTATGATTATAATTAAATTTCATTCTTGCAAATTATCACGACAATCGGAGTTGACCGGGCCATTCGTTTAGAACCAAAATTTTGATCTCGGGATGACTTGGGGCGGCGAATAAAATGATTTTGTCGCCCTAACTATATTTGGGTGACAAAATAGTTTTATTGGTCGCTCAAAATTCACTTAAGGCGATGAAACTGTATTCTTTCGTCGCCCAAACGTCCTAATATTTTAATTTTTTTATTTTGTACAAGTTCTAATATTCCTCGTACTTCTGTTATCTAACATCCACAATTTTGATTGAGCCCATTTTTGACAGGGGTGATCTTTGAGAGGGGATGATGTTCTTTGCAAAAAATCAGACCGATCGGTCTTCATCTGACCAACAATGTCTATGTTTCTATATTTCGAACCAACATGTTCTCTATAGAAAAGAGAGAACGCAACCCATAATTTATTATAAATATTATTTTATTTACAATAAATTGTTATTATCATTATATAGTTTAGTTCATCCATGTCTAAAATTGACCAAATTTGTCCAATTAAATTGTAATTAGGACAACAAATTTATTTCCGTTTAGAAGCAAAATTTTGATGTTGTTAAGGCTTGGGGAGACAAATTAGAGAATTTCGTCGCTCCAACAGTTTCTTAAGGGACGAACTTGGGAGTTGCGTCACCCAAACCTCACTTAGAGCCACACAGGTAGGTTTGTTCATCGCCCAACCTTAACCTTAGGTGACGCTTTATGTTCGTCGCCCCACGTCTCTAATATTTTAATTTTCAATTTTTATACAAATTCTAATATTCTTCATACTTCTATCTTCTACTATCTAACATCCACAACTCTGATTGAGCTCATTTTTTATAGGGGTGATCTTTGAGGGGGGATGATAGTCCCTGCAAAAAATCAAACTGATCGACCTTTATCTGACCAACAATGTCTATGTTTCTATATTTAGGACCAACATGTTCTCCATAGAAAAAAGAGAACGCAACCCGTAATTTATTGTAAATATTATTTTATTGACAGTAAATTGTTATTATCATTATGTAGTTATGTTCATCCATGCCAAAAATTTAGCAAATTTGTCTCCTAAAGTGTAGTTAGGGCGACGCATTTGTTTCCAACGCATTACGTTCATCCATTGGTCAACTAATTTTTTATTTTTTAAAAAAATATAAATTCTACTATTATTCGTACTTTCATCTTCCATTACCTATATTTGATATTATTATTATGAGTATTATTATTATTATTGTAAATATTACTATATTTATTGTTGTTATTATTATTATGTAATTATGTTCATCCATGCCCATAGCTAATTGAAAATAAAATATGAACCACAACAAATATGAAAATAATATAAATTCACAATTCATATATACATGTACTACAAACTATAACACACCAAAACCCTAATGATCATGGTACACTAACACTATACTGTATCATCGTCGAAAGGGGGCGGGGGTAGTGGTGTTGGTGGTGTCCTGTAGAACTCCTACATGATCCTCTCCCTCTGAAGTTGCATCGCCTGTTCCACCTGCCTGATCAGATCATGCGCGAGCTTCATTCGTAACTCCTGCTCCTCCCTTAGACGCTGCTCATGCTCTGCCCTAATAAGCTCTTGCTTCGCCCACAGACGCACATGCTCCTCCTGTAGACGCCGCTCATTCTCCCTCTGAAGCTGTTGCTCGACTTGTGATGCCAGTAACTAGGCCAACAAATCCTGCACCTGCTGCGACAAAGATGCTATCTACACAGAATGCTGACTAGAAGCCAACCTGCCCTCCAACTCCCGGGACGTACCCCACCCGCAGCCCCTAACCTCCCGGCCTCGCCTAAGACATGATACGGAGGCTGGCATTGGGCTCCGATACAGTGGACTTCGGAGGAGTGTTAGAAGGGAGCTCTCTAGCCCTCAACAACTCCTTGAGGTACTTGGCCTTCTCGGCCAGTATAGCATCCTTCAAATTAAGACAGAGACAAGTTAGTAATTAGAAAATGAAGTGTGTGTATATATATATAAACAAATAATAATTTGATATTAAAGTTAAAAATTTTAAAACTAACATGTTTCGCCTTGGCAGCGTCATGTCCCGGTCGGACATACACCTCACCATAGTTGTCAATTTCAGGGAAGTGCGATCCGTCCTGAAAAATAAAACAGTATATATTGTCAAATACTAAACAAATTATCAAGCTAAATAATATATTTACCCAACCAATTAAATTTAATGATGTCTAACATGCTGTTGCTCTCGCATCTAGTATGAGAAGGGCTTTGCGCCACTATAATGCTCTATCTCCCCAGGGGCTTTGCGGTTCCCCCTGTTGGCAGCAAACTTTTTCTGTCAAATAAGAGGAAAATTACAATTGTGTTAGTAACTATAAATTTATGAAATTTAATAACAAAAAATATTATGAAATAATTAATTAATAATATAGAACGTACCAAATAGGTTAGATCTACAAAATGGTCGCACAACAACTGCCACTGATTTGGCCTTAGTCAGCATCTCCTTGGGGGGTTGGCCAATGCCTGTTGGGGCGACGAAAAGGCATTGAAGGCCTGGTGCAGGTCATACTTGAACTGCTTGTACACTTTCACGATCAGCATCTCCACATAAAATGCCGTGTTCAGATCCTCCCAATTGATATCGTAGTTAACCTACGAAAAACAAACATGAAAATGTTAGGAATGATCAAAATAATCAATTATCGACTTCTTAAACACTATACTCACCGACAACAACCCATACATGTTCTGCTTGATCTGCTGATCAAGCTTCTTCCAACTAGGGGCGAGCATGGGGTAGTTCGTCTGCACAATCACCCCGACCTCAGAAGCGAAAAGGCTGTTAATCGATGCATCGGCTGGTCGCATCAAAAGGGAATCCCAACAGATAGGCATCCTACCACCAACCCGGGTGATCCTAGCTTGCTTAAGCTCTCAACATAGGCCTTGGGTGGCTAAAAAGCTAGATGAGCTAGAGGAAACTAGCCCAGAAGAAGTGCCCCATCGTTTGGTGGCGCACGCGCACACTGAGTGGGATAGGGGTCAAGTTGGTCGGGTTGGGTTGGTGGGTGGGGGTTGGAGCGGCACCTCCCTCATCATGCCTAGATCAATGGTAGGCAGTATGCGAGCGAATGATGTTCGAGCATCAGAGTGCAAGGATGAGGGCTCTGATGAGGAAGGAGTACTGGCGCCACTCCCCCTAGCTCGCCTAAATCTTGTGAACGGAGACATCTGCAAATCAAAATAAATTAGAATATTAGTTAACCACACCATGCATAGATCTCTTACCATTAACAAAAAAACAATTTTACAAACCATCAGATGCAAAGTAATGACTCACTAAGCTAGTAATCATAATCACTAAGCTACGTAATCATCATCACTATCATTTATAGCATCCCCGTCATCATTGTCATCGTCATCATCATCAATATCATTCTCGAGATCCATCATCTTCTTCGAGATCATCACGTCGTCGAGATCATCATTGTTGTCAGCGATGACATTAGCAGGGTCGATTCGAGGAAGATGCGTCAAATCAATTGATATGGCATCAATCTCAATCGTAGGCACGTCTGCTATCTCGAAATGTTGTATGATAATGTCTGGATTGTGGGAAGTGGTTAATTGATTAGATAAGTCCGAAGATGAATCTTCTTGATACGCCCCGTCATCCTCATCTTCCTTTTCTGGAACATCCCATATATTTCGAGGTTGAATCATTTGAGCTACTTTCTAATAGTCACCTGCCTCTGGATCATTTAGATAAAAAATTGGTTTCGCCATAATGGTGAGAATATAAGGATCATCCTCAAATCACTGAGTACTAGTTTTCACAAATAATAAGTTGTAATCTCGTTTAATACTATCTTTTTTAGATGGGTTGGTATCAAACCAATAACACTTGAATAACATCACATTCAAGAGATCTCTGTACAACACTTGATGAACACTTGTGAACCTGCCGTAGAAGTCTGATTCAGTGTCACTCAAATTTCCCAGCACATAAACCCTGCTATTTTGGGTTGTTAACTTATCATCTCGACCTTCGGCCAAAAAACTCATTTCATTCATAATACACCGGGAGTAGGTTTCAAAACGGACGATGTCCAAAGCCAACTTCATTAATTGGCTGCTGTACAACGGCAAGTTATCCTCCCCTAACTGTTGCATCTGTTAAAGGATAAAGTGATTATTCTTGTTATGAAAACCATCACAAAATCATTCACTGAAAATTATATTTTAAAGATAATTACTTACATGTTCCTTGAACCATGCTGGAAAAAATTCTTGATGGTTTTTCTCGTATTCTAAGGGATAAAGGTGTTTTATTTCATCCTCACGCTTCTCGAGAAACAGCATGACTTCTTCACAGTTGTTCAGTATAAACCAGTGCATGTCGGCTTCTGAAAATTCACAAGCAGGGGCTTTACCAAACGGTCGTGTATTTTGAGAAAAAACAGAAAGTGACGAGTCTCGTTTACCATCGTCGTCATTGTGTGGGAGCTGATTGAATGCGGTCTCAACATGACTGAGATACATTGTACAATAAGTCAGAGACTCGTTTGCAATGTAATCCTCCGCTATGGAGCCCTCAAGGCATGCCCTGTTTCGCACTTACCTTTTTTATGTGCTCAGCATTCTGCAAATTATAAGCACACAGTGAGGAAAAAAATTGAAAAAACTTAGGAAAAAGGTTTATGTACTGTTACCTTTCGATCTGGTACATCCATCGATAGTTGACTGGCCCAGCTAGAGCTGCCTCTGCCGGTAAATGTATAAGCAAGTGGATCATTACATCAAAGAATGCAGGGGAAAAAATTTGTTCGAGCATGCATAAGATGTGCATAATTGTTGATTGTGTTTTCTTAGAACCAAATAAATACTCAATTCTAAGTTTACTCGCAAGTGCACGAATCGCGGCGTAGCAAAGCATGCAAATAACGAGGTCGATCCCACAGGGAATAGGTAAATAACATCAAATCAATTCAGCTTATTCACAACACACACACACGGCATGGGGGTTTAGATTTAGGGTCAAAACTCACATACACACTCTAACACACACACACACACTTTCATGGCATTGTTAAGCATCAGAATCCACCAAACTATCAATGAACAACTAATATGATAATCATGCAATTTCAAAAGACTACGAACACAAAGTTTGACTACCAAAGGCTTTGGCTATTTCCCTTTGGCGTTATACCCTCCTTATGCATATACTAAGAGCTTATCGGGCCTACCCTAGCAAGTTAACATGCATGTTCCTAGATAAACTAGGGCAATCACCCATGCACGAGTCATTAAGATTTGTGAAGATGTCAAACACGCAGACCACCTATCCAACCAAATGTACACGGCGCTATCATACGAATACTATTACCACAACCGTTGCTTAAGCGGCTGTTTGTCACTTCTAAAATTGTCATCCTTTCGAGCTTATTCAATTTTATAACATCACTAGAAGCTTATCCTTAAGGTGGCCAGTCAAAAAGCATCCACAATTAGTGCCTAGTTTAATTAGATAATAGGATTTTATGCAAGTAACATCATCATTAATTCCAGAAATCATACTTCAAACATTGAACATAAATAGAGGCTTCATCTTTAACTTAACAATGCATAAGAGTAACTAAGACATGAACATGTAAATAAAATATTTTCAAGGTCTTAATTAACAACTAAAAACAATAAAACAGTTCAAATAGCATGAAAAAGGAAGAAGGGAAACCACAAGGGAGTCACGGCAAGGCTTGGAGGCTTGCGGCAAGGCTAGGACAGCAGGGGGGGTCCTCCTTGATGCTCACGGCAAGGGCTGGGCAGCAAGGTTGTCAACGGCTCCACTTGGTCCTCTAGGGTTGCACAGCACCTCTCTCTCTCTTGGCTCCTCCTTGCTTGCGGCACACTCTCTCTCTTTCTCTCTAAAAATATAAAATTCTCACTTTGTGGTGTAGAGATGTGTAGAGAAAATCAGATATGAAATAATGGGGAGAGGGGGTCCTTATATAGGAGTGAGGAGGTGCTGATTCCTTGGCCTCCAAAGACTAGGATTTGCGGCACAAATAGGAAAGTAGGGTTCTCTTTCTCTAAATTCTGACTTTTGGTGTGTAGCTTTCTAGATGTGAAATAATGCATGTAAAAGATGGTCTCAAATAATGAGGAGAGGAGGGCTTTATATAGGAGTGAGGAGGTGCTGATTCCTTGGCCTCCAAGGACTAGGAAACTTGCGGCACACTAAGGAAAGTAGGATTAGGGTTTCCCCTTGTGGGCTTGCGGCATGGGCATCACCTAAGCCCATGTCTCTTGCGCCTCCCCCTTGCATGCGTGTGGGCCTCTCCCTTGGTCCATGCGCATGCCACCTTTGGCCCAATCCTTCATGTGATGTCACTTGAGCCCATTGAAGCTTTATAGAACCCATTTGACCTTGGCCCAACATTCCTTGGTCCACTAGGAAACTTTGTCCAACTAGGGTTAGGTTTTCCTAGTCCAACTAGGAATAGGTTTTCCTAGTGCAATTAGGATTTCCCCTTCCAGTCCAACTAGGGTTTACCTTTCCTAGTCTCACTAGGATTTACCTTTCCTAGTCCCACTAGGATTTGGTTTTCCTAGTTCAACTAGGATTTCTCATTTCTGGCCCTGGACACTGATGGTTTTCCTGGTTTGACTAGGATTCCTTGTTTGAGTAGGATTTCAGCTTTCCTACTTCCACCAGGATTTCCTCAGTTTTCCTAGTTTGATCAGGAATTGTCCAATTTTGGTTCTTTTAGCTTCTTTCTTCATAATTGTTTCACACATGCACAAATGCACAGTTCTAGCATTCTAGGTTAGGGAGTTAGCACATAAAAACATGCACAAATGCACACTCAACACATGCTAATCGACACATTAGGGAGTGCTTCCTCACCTCTTTCTCTCCAATCGGGCACGTTTTGGTGCAATTTGGACCAAGTTAGACTGAGTATGTACCGAAATGACGTATTCGTGCACTCTTAGCACCTTGACCAAGTTAGACTGAGTATGCACCGAAATGACGCATTCGTGCACTCTGAGCACCTAAAGCTGTTGTTTGGGGCTTGAACGCTCATCGAGACATGAGAGAGTGCTTCCCCACGTCTTTCTTTCCAACGGGGGACGTTTTGGTGCAACTTTAATCGAATTGGACTCAGTGTGCGCCGAAACGACGTTTCCGTGCACTCTTAAGACCTCAAGTGGTTCCTTAGGGTGAGCACGCAAATATCCAGACATGAGAAAGTGCTTCCTTATGTCTTTCGTGCCCACCAGGGAAATTTCGGAGCAATTTGGACGAATTTGGACTGAGTACGCACCGAAATGATGTTTTCGTGCATTCTTCACACCTAAAGTGGTTCTTTAGGGCTGGCACGCTAATCGAGACATGGGAACGTGCGTCCTCATGTCCTTCTTGCCAACCGGGCACGTTTTGATGCAATTTAGACGAAAGTAGACTGAGTGTGCACGGAAATGAGGTTTGAGTTCCTTCTTAACACGAAATGCGCTTCTTGAGGGCTAGAACGTTAATCCAAGCATGAGAACGGGCTTCTTGCCAACCGCGCACGTTTTGGTGCAACTTTAAGCAAGTCGTGCACAGTGCGCACCGAAATGACGTTCCACGCATTCTTAACACCTAAATTGGTTCGTTGGGGCTAGAACGCTAATCCAAACAAGACAAAGTGCTTCCTCATGTCCTTATTGCCAACCGGGGACGTTTTGGTGCAATTGAAACGAAATTGGGTGGAGGAGGCACCGAAATGGGGTTTTCGTGCGTTCTTATCAGAAGCATGCGCTTCTTGAGGGCTAGAACGCTAATCCAAGAATGAGAAAGTGCTTCCCCACATCTTTCTTGCCAACCGGGCACGTTTTGGTGGAAATTGCACGAAATTGGATTGAGTACGCACCGAAATGATGTTTTCGTGCCTTGTAAACACGAAATGTGCTTCTTTAGGGCTAGAATGCTAATCCAAGCGTGAGAAAGTGCTTCTCTCACACCATTAGAGAGTTCGCTGTGAGAGGAATAAATGATGTTTTCGTGCCTTCTAATCACGGAATGTCCTTCTTTAGGGCTAGAATGCTAATCCAAGCGTGAGAAAGTGCTTCCCCATGTCTTTCTTGCCAACCGATAACGTTTTGGTGCAACTTTAACCAAACTGTACAGAGTGCGCACCGAAGTGACGTCTTCGTTCATTCCTAAGACCCGAAGTGGTTCTTTAGGGCTAGCACGCTAATCGACACATAAGGGAGTGCTTCCTCACCTCTTTCTCTCCAATCGGGGACGTTTTGGTGCAATTTGGGCCAAGTTAGACTGATCACGTTTTGGTGCAATTTGGACCATGTTAGACTGACTATGCATCGAAATGACGTATTCGTGCACTCTTACCACCTAAAGCTGTTCTTTGGGGCTTGAACGCTCATCGAGACATGAGAGAGTGCTTCCCCATGTCTTTCTTTCCAACGGAGAACGTTTTGGTGCAACTTTAATCGAATTGGACTCAGTGTGCGCCGAAACGATGTTTTCGTGCACTCTTAAGACCTCAAGTGGTTTCTTAGGGTTAGCACGCAAATATCGAGACATGAGGATCGACGTTTCCGTGCACTCTAAAGACCTCAAGTGGTTCCTTAGGGTTAGCACGCAAATATCGAGACATGAGAAAGTGCTTCCTTATGTCTTTCTTGCCCACCAGGGAAGTTTCGGTGCAATTTGGACGAATTTGGACTGAGTACGCACCGAAATGATGTTTTCGTGCATTCTTCACATCTAAAGTGGTTCTTTAGGGCTGGCACGCTAATCGAGACATGGGAACGTGCGTCCTTATGTCCTTCTTGCCAACCGGGCACGTTTTGATGCAATTTGGACGAAACTAGACTGAGCGTGCACGGAAATGAGGTTTGAGTTCCTCAGTGTGCACTGAAATGAGGTTTGACTTCCTTCTTCACACGAAATGCGCTTCTTGAGGGCTAGAACCTTAATCCAAGCATGAGAACGTGCTTCTTGCCAACCGTGCATGTTTTCGTGCAACTTTAACGAAGTCGTGCACAGTGTGCACCGAAATGACGTTCCACGCATTCTTAACACCTAAACTGGTTCGTTGGGGCTAGAACGCTAATCCAAACAAGACAAAGTGCTTCCTCATGTCCTTATTGCCAACCGGGGACGTTTTGGTGCAATTGAAACGAAATTGGGTGGAGGAGGCACCGAAATGGGGTTTTCGAGCGTTCTTACCAAAATCATGCGGTTCTTGAGGGCTAGAGCGCTAATCCAAGAGTGGGAAAGTGCTTCCCCACATCTTTCTTGCCAACCGGGCACGTTTTGGTGGAAATTGCAAGAAATTGCGTTGAGTACGCACCGAAATGATGTTTTCGTGCCTTCGAAACACGAAATGTGCTTCTTTAGGGCTTGAACGCTAATCGAGACATCGGAATGTGCGTCCTCATGTCCTTCTTGCCAACCGAGCACGTTTTGATTCAATTTAGAAGAAAGTAGACTCAGTCTGCACTGAAATGAGGTTTGAGTTCCTTCTTAACACGAAATGCCCTTCTTGAGGGCTAGAACGTTAATCCAAGCATGAGAACGTGCTTCTTGCCAACTGTGCACGTTTTGGTGCAACTTTAACGAAGTAGTGCACAGTGTGCACCGAAATGACGTTCCACGCATTCTTAACACCTAAACTGGTTCGTTGGGGCTAGAACGCTAATCCAAACAAGACAAAGTGCTTCCTCATGTCCTTATTGCCAACCGGGGACGTTTTGGTGCAATTGAAACGAAATTGGGTGGAGGAGGCACCGAAATGGGGTTTTCGTGCGTTCTTATCAGAAGCATGCGCTTCTTGAGGGCTAGAACGCTAATCCAAGAATGAGAAAGTGCTTCCCCACATCTTTCTTGCCAACCGGGCACGTTTTGGTGGAAATTGCACGAAATTGGATTGAGTACACACCGAAATGATTTTTTCGTGCCTTCTAAACACGAAATGTACTTCTTAATGCTAATCCAAGAGTGAGAAAGTGCTTTCCCATGTCTTTCTTGCCATCCGATAACGTTTTGGTGCAACTTTAACCAAATTGTACTGACTGCGCACCGAAATGACGTCTTCGTTCATTACTAACGCCCAAAGTGTTTCTTTAGGGCTAGCACGCTAATCTAGACATTAGAGAGTGCTTCCACACCTCTTTCTTGCCAATCGGGCACGTTTTGGTGCAATTTGGGCCAAGTTAGACTGAGTATGCACCAAAATGACGTATTCGTGCACTCTTAGAACCCATAGCTGTTCCTGGGGGGTTGAATGCTCATCAAGACATGAGAGAGTGCTTCCCCATGTCTTTCTTTCCAACGGGGAACGTTTTGGTGCAACTATAATCGAATTGGACTCAGTGTGCGCCGAAACGACGTTTCCGTGCACTCTTAAGACCTCAAGTGGTTCCTTAGGGTTAGCACGCAAATATCGAGACATGAGAAAGTGCTTCCTTATGTCTTTCTTGCCCACCAGGGAAGTTTCGGTGCAATTTGGACGAATTTGGACTGAGTACGCACCGAAATGATGTTTTCGTGCATTCTTCACACCTAAAGTGGTTCTTTAGGGCTGGCACGCTAATCGAGACATGGGAACGTGCGTCCTCATGTCCTTCTTGCCAACTGGGCACGTTTTGATTCAATTTAGACGAAAGTAGACTCAATGTGCAGTGAAATGAGGTTTGAGTTCCTTCTTGACACGAAATGCCCTTCTTGAGGGCTAGGACGTTAATCCAAGCATGAGAACGTGCTTCTAACCAACCGTGCACGTTTTGGTGCAACTTTAACGAAGTTGTTCTGACTGCGCACCGAAATGACGTCTTCGTTCATTCCTAATGCCCATAGTGGTGCTTTAGGGCTAGCACGGTGATCGAGACATTAGAGAGTGCTTGCACACCTCTTTCTTGCCAATCGGGCACGTTTTGGTGCAATTTGTACCAAGTTAGACTGAGTATGCACCGAAATGACGTATTGGTTCACTCTTAGCACCCCAAGCTGTTCCTGGGGGCTTGAACGCTCATCGAGACATGAGAGAGTGCTTCCCTATGTCTTTGTTTCCAACGGGGAAAGTTTTGCTGCAACTATAATCGAATTGGACTCAGTGTGCGCCGAAACGACGTTGTCCTGCATTCATAAGACCTCAAGTGTTCCTCAGGGTTAGCACGCAAATATCGAGACATGATAAAGTGCTTCCTTATGTCTTTCTTGCCCACCAAGGAAGTTTCGGTGCAATCTGGACGAATTTGAATTGAGTACGCACCTAAATGATGTTTTCGTGCATTCTTNGACATGATAAAGTGCTTCCTTATGTCTTTCTTGCCCACCAAGGAAGTTTCGGTGCAATCTGGACGAATTTGAATTGAGTACGCACCGAAATGATGTTTTCGTGCATTCTTCACCTATACTGGTTCTTTAGGGCTGGCATGCTAATCGAGACATGGGAACGTGCGTCCTCATGTCCTTCTTTCCAACCGGGCACGTTTTGATTCAATTTTGACGAAAGTAGACTGAGTGTGCACTGAAATGAGGTTTGAGTTCCTTCTTAACACGAAATGCCCTTCATGAGGGCCAGAACGTTAATCCAAGCATGAGAACGTGCTTCTTGCCAACTGCGCATGTTTTGGTGCAACTTTAACGAAGTAGTACACAGTGTGCACCGAAATGACGTTCCACGCATTCTTAACACCTAAACTGGTTCGTTGGGGCTAGAACGCTAATCCAAACAGGAGAAAGTGCTTCCTCATGTCCTTATAGCCAACCGGGGACGTTTTGGTGCAATTGAAACGAAATTTGGTGGAGGAGGCACCGAAATGGGGTTTTCGAGCGTTCTTATCAAAAGCATGCGGTTCTTGAGGGCTAGAGCGCTAATCCAAGAGTGGGAAAGTGCTTCCCCACATCTTTCTTGCCAACCGGGCCCGTTTTCGCGGAAATTGCACGAAATTGGATTGGGTACACACCGAAATGATGTTTTCCTGCCTTCTAAAAACGAAATGTGCTTCTTAATGCTAGTCCAAGAGTGAGAAAGTGCTTTCCCATGTCTTTCTTGCCAACCGATAACGTTATGGTGCAACTTTAACCAAATTGTACAGAGTGCGCACCGAAATGACGTCTTCGTTCATTCCTAACGCCCAAAGTGGTTCTTTAGGGCTAGCACACTAATCGAGACATTAGAGAGTTCTTCCACACCTCTTTCTTGCCAATCGGGCACGTTTTGGTGCAATTTGGACCAAGTTAGACTGAGTATGCACCGAAATGACGTATTCGTGCACTCTTAGCACCCAAAGCTGTTCCTGGGGGCTTGAACGCTCATCGAGACATGAGAGAGTGCTTCCCCATGTCTTTCTTTCCAACGGGGAACGTGTTGGTGCAACTATAATCGAATTGGACTCAGTGCGCGCCGAAACGACGTTTTCGTGCATTCTTAAGACCTCAAGTGTTCCTCAGGGTTAGCACGCAAATATCGAGACATGAGAAAGTGCTTCCTTATGTCTTTCTTGCCCACCAAGGAAGTTTCGGTACAATCTGGACGAATTTGGACTGAGTGTGCACCGAAATGATGTTTTCGTGCATTCTTCACACCTAAAGTGGTTCTTTAGGGCTGGCACGCTAATCGAGACATGGGAACGTGCGTCCTCATGTCCTTCTTGCCAACCGGGCACGTTTTGATTCAATTTAGACGAAAGTAGACTCAGTGTGCACTGAAATGAGGTTTGAGTTCCTTCTCAACACGGAATGCCCTTCTTGAGGGCTAGAATGTTAATCCAAGCATGAGAATGTGCTTCTTGCCAACCGCGTACGTTTTGGTGCAACTTTAACGAAGTCGTCACAGTGTGCACCGAAATGACGTTCCACGCATTCTTAACACCTAAACTGGTTCGTTGGGGCTAGAACGCTAATCCAAACAGGAGAAAGTGCTTGCTCATGTCCTTATTGCTAACCGAGGACGTTTTGGTGCAATTGAAACGAAATTGGGTGGAGAAGGCACCGAAATAGGGTTTTCGAGCGTTTTTATCAAAAGCATGCGGTTCTTGAGGGCTAGAGCGCTAGTCCAAGAGTGGGAAAGTGCTTCCCCACATCTTTCTTGCCAACCGGGCACGTTTTGGTGGAAATTGCACAAAATTGGATTGAGTACACACCGAAATGATGTTTTCGTGCCTTCTAAACACGAAATGTGCTTCTAAATGCTAATCCAAGAGTGAGAAAGTGCTTTCCCATGTCTTTCTTGCCAACCGATAACGTTTTGGTGCAACTTTAAGCAAATTGTACAGAGTGAGCTCCGAAATGACGTCTTCGTTCATTCCTAACGCGCAAAGTGGTTCTTTAGGGCTAGCACGGTAATCGAGACATTAGAGAGTGCTTCCACACCTCTTTCTTGCCAATCGGGCACGTTTTGGTGCAATTTGGACCAAGTTAGACTGAGTATGCACCGAAATGACGTATTCGTGCACTCTTAGCACCCAAAGCTGGTCCTGGGGGCTTGAACGCTCATCGAGACATGAGAGAGTGCTTCCCCATGTCTTTGTTTCCAACGGGGAAAGTTTTGGTGCAACTATAATCGAATTGGACTCTGTGTGCGCCGAAACGACGTTTTCGTGCATTCTTAAGACCTCAAGTGTTCCTCAGGGTTAGCACGCAAATATCGAGACATGAGAAAGTGCTTCCTTATGTCTTTCTTGCCCACCAAGCAAGTTTCGGTGCAATCTGGACGAATTTGGACTGTGTACGCACCAAAATGATGTTTTCGTGCACTCTTCACACCTAAAGTGGTTCATTAGGGCTGGCACGCTAATCTAGACATGGGAACGTGCGTCCTCATGTCCTTCTTGCCAACCGGGCACCTTTTTATTCAATTGAGACGAAAGTAGACTCAGTCTGCACTGAAATGAGGTTTGAGTTCCTTCTTAACACGAAATGCCTTTCTTGAGGGCTAGAACGTTAATCCAAGCATGAGAACGTGCTTCTTGCCAACCGCGCACGTTTTGGTGCAACTTTAACGAAGTCGTGCACAGTGTGCACCGAAAGGACGTTCCACGCATTCTTAACACCTAAACTGGTTCGTTGGGGCTAGAACGCTAATCCAAACAGGAGAAAGTGCTTCCTCATGTCCTTATTGCCAACCGGGGATGTTTTGGTGCAATTGAAACGACATTGAGTGGAGGAGGCTGTAACACCCCGCACTTTCCCAAGTGGTTTTGAAAAGTTTTTTAAAGGTTTTCAGTATTTCATTTGAAAAGTAAAACGTTTTGGGGGTTTTTTCAAATTTTAAAGTTTGACTTTTAAAAGGGGGCAAAAGTGGACTTTTTGTTCGGGAGGTCTTTTCGCGTTGACTTTAGGTTCGTTAGAAAGGTCTCGTCCTCACGAGTTCGTAGACACGTAGCACGCGTCGAACGGAGCTACGGTTTGAAAGTTACGGACGTGTGAAGAGAAGGACAAATTGGTAATTTTGAAAAAGGTGATTTTAAAAGCCCAAAAACCTAGAAAATCCTCATTTTCTCTCTCCTCTCTCCCGAAAATTCTCTCTCTCGCGAGCCTCTCACCCAACCGCGCCTTTCGCTGGCGCGTGGGGGCGCGTCCGGCGGCGGGCTGGGGTGGTGTTTGGCTCGCTTTGCTCGCGCCGCCTCCCTCTTCCTTCCCATGGTGGCGGCTCGCCGTGAAACAGCTTGGAAAGTGGAGAACCAGATCACGCACAGTCGGCGTCGGCGGCGATCTCGCCGTTTCCAGCGACGACGAGGCTCAGTGACCGCCCAGAACTCTTCCTCTCGTCGAGCCCAGCGTGTTGGTTGGTTCGATTGACCCGTGGGACCGCTGTGGACGGCGGATCGAGTGTGGGTGTGCCGCCGGCTTTCCAGCCAGTTTTCTTCCTTTTCCGGCCACTTTTGGCTGTCGACCCAGGTTTGAGAATCGATCCTCTCAACCTCCTCTACCTGTTTGTGTTGTCCGTTGTTGACGTTAGAGAGTTTGACTTTTGGCAGGTTGACCACCCTTTGACCACCGCGGGTACCGCTGCGTGTGGGGGTTCCAGCGACTTCTTTCAGCGTTTTTGGCCTCGGGACAACCACCCGAGCTTGTGGGTGAGTTTCTCGGATTTTCCGCGTGTTTTCTGAGGGTCGGGCAGCCGCTGTGTGTGGTGGTTCCCGCCCGTTTCAATTGTTAAAGAAACTGTTTGTGAACTCTGTTGGTTGCTTGTTGGTTGTCTGGTCTTAGCAGGTACACTCGGCACGGGAATTTGTATTTCCGATGCCGTTGTGCTGCCGGATTTTGGAATCCGAGCAAAGGAGCCACGAAGGGCACGAAGGGTAGTTCAGTCTTTTCGTGCGGAACACTGTGAGTGAACTTAAGATCAATTAATTTCAGTTCAGTTATTTTTCCAGTTCAGTTATTTGTTTGCTTTGTGTGATTGGTTGTTGTTTGCTAGTTCAGGGGGGTACAGAAATTAGGATTGAAGATCTTGAGGTGTTAAAGATTATTGGAGGTTAAAGGCTTAAGTATGAGATTGGAGTATCAGTGGGTATCAATTGAGGATTAAGTTGGATTCTAAATAAGGATTAGTGGTTATTGTTCAAGGATTAGTGGATCCCAGTTGGAGCATCTAGTTGGATCCCAAGTAAGGACCTTGTGGTTTGTTTTGAGGTTATTTCAATTTAGAGGTTAAATTAAGGATAATTGAGGTATTACAAATTGGGACCGTGAATTGGATTGGCTTAGAGGATTGGTGATCCAGTTGAGGATTGTGATTGCTGAATTGTGATTTGTGGTTTGACTGTGATTTGAGGCATTAAGATGGATTGTGATTGATTATTTTATTTCAGTTAATTTGAGGTTTTCAGTTAGATTTCACTCACACGAGCTCTAGTGAGCTTACCGGGTTTGTGTGTAAACCCGGTGCACCTGTGGTGGGGTGCAGGGTTTGGTTTTGCAGGTGAGCAAGCTGAGGAGGCAGTGGAGAGAAGACGAGGCAGTGGGACCAACAGCAGTTTTAGAAAACTTATTTTACAGTTTTATTTTCATGTAAAAGGTTTTACACTTGGTTTTATGTGAGTTGTTTTGTAAAATTACAGTTGTGCTTTTATAAAGTATTTTATATTCATGGCTCATAGTTTCAGAAAAAAGGGCCCACAGGAAACAGTTGTCAGTTTTCAGCAGTTAGGCACGTGCTCGAGGGTCGGGGCGTGTCAGTATGGTATCAGAGCTAGACCGGCCGGAAGTGTGGGGATTGCAAGACCCAGGGACCAAGACCCTGATGTGGGCGGCTACGGGGCAGTAGCAAGCTACCAGGTGAGGTGAAGTGAGCGATCCCACACCGCCCGCAGCTGGAAAGGTGATGTTACTGAGGAAAGAACTACAGTTTCAGGAAAGCCAGTTGGAAAGAAAAACAGTTTGGAAAAACTACAGTTTCAGTAAAACCAGTTTGAGAAAAGATTTGAATTTCCAAAGTATTTTCAGAAAAATGTTTTGATGTGAGCCATGAAAGGGTTTGAGAAAATTTTCAGATGTGTCCCTCGCACTACCATCGTCTCTCCTGCTCCTCAGCAAGTTCAGCAGAGTTGGAAGTTAGTTAAGAAAAGTTTGACAGTTGGTGAGGTTGTTCAGTGAGAACAGAGTTAGTTTGGTTAAAGGAAAAGAGAACTTAGTGGGTTGAACAGTTTCACCCTAGTGAGCTAGCTTACGAGGTAGCAAGGTTACCGAGGAAGTAGCTAGGTGGGACCTAGACTGTTGTTTTTACGGACGTTTGGGGTTTACTTTGGTGCTTTTCTCGAGTTTTGGGTCACTTTTGACCAGTTTACTTGTCAGCTGCCGTTGGTTTTTGAGGTCGTTCAGAGTTGCGCAGCGAAAGCGTAGTGGAAGTTCAGTTACAAGGAAAACACGACAAGCTTGTTGTCGCTAGTTCTTCAGTTAAGGCTCACGTGTTTCTTGCTTGTTGGTGTTTGTACTCAGTTTTGTTTTTTAGAAAGCTTTGAAAAGTAGTTTTAGTTTTGGAAAAAGGGTTTTCGTTTTAAAAAAAAGAAAGAAAGGGGGTTTCAGTGTTGAAAAAGGTTTCGGTTTTAAAAGAAAAGGTTTGAACGAGGTTTCAGTTTGGACTTGTGTAAATTGTGTGCCTTTGCTTGGTTGTGTTGTTTGCTGGTGACTGTGAGAAGTCACTCTGTTTGTTATCTTCCCTTGGGAATTTCGAGGACGAAATTCTTTTAAGGGGGTAGTTTGTAACACCCCGCACTTTCCAAAGTGGTTTTGAAAAGTTTTTTAAAGGTTTTTAGGATTTCATTTGAAAAGTAAAACGTTTTGGGGGCTTTTTCAAATTTTAAAGTTTGACTTTTAAAAGGGGGCAAAATTTGACTTTTTGTTCAGGAGGTCTTTTCGCGTTGACTTTGGGTTCGTTAGAAAGGTCTCGTCCTCACGAGTTCGTAGACACGTAGCACGCGTCGAACGGAGCTACGGTTTGAAAGTTACGGACGTGTAAAGAGAAGGACAAATTGGTAATTTTGAAAAAGGTGATTTTAAAAGCCCAAAAACCCAGAAAATCGTCATTTTCTCTCTCCTCTCTCCCGAAAATTCTCTCTCTCGCGAGCCTCTCACCCAACCGCGCCTTTCGCCGGCGCGTGGGGGCGCGTCCGGCGGCGGGCTGGGCTGGTGTTTGGCTCGCCGTGCTCGCACCACCTTCCTCTTCCTTCCCATGGTGGCGGCTCGCCGTGAAACAGCTCGGAACGTGGAGAACCAGATCGCGCACAGTCGGCGTAGGCGGCGATCTCGCCGTTTCCGGCGACGACGAGGCTCAGTGACCGCCCAGAACTCTTCCTCTCGTGAAGCCCAGCGTGTTGGTGGGTTCGATTGACCCGTGGGACTGCCGTGGACGGCGGATCGAGTGTGGGTGTGCCGCCGGCTTTCCGGCCAGTTTTCTTCCTTTTCCGGCCACTTTTGGCCGTCGACCCAGGTTTGAGTCGATCCTCTCAACCTCCTCTACCTGTCTGTGTTGTCCGTTGTTCACGTTAGAGAGTTTGACTTTTGGCAGGTTGACCACCCTTTAACCACCGCGGGTACCGCCGCGTGTGGGGGTTCTAGCAACTTCTTTCAGCGTTTTTGGCCTCGGGACAACCACCCGAGCTTGTGGGTGAGTTTCTTGGACTTTCCACGTGTTTTCTGAGGGTCGGGCAGCCGCCGTGCGTGGTGGTTCCCGCCCGTTTCAGTTGTTAAAGAAACTGTTTGTGAACTCTGTTGGTTGCTTGTTGGTTGTCTTGTCTTAGCAGGTACACTCGGCACGGGAATTTGTATTTCCGATGCCGTTGTGCTGCCGGATTTTGGAATCCGAGCAAAGGAGCCACGAAGGGCACGAAGGGTAGTTCAGTCTTTTCGTGCGGAACACTGTGAGTGAACTTAAGATCAATTAATTTCAGTTCAGTTATTTTTCCAGTTCAGTTATTTGTTTGCTTTGTGTGATTGGTTGTTGTTTGCTAGTTCAGGGGGGTACAGAAATTAGGATTGAAGATCTTGAGGTGTTAAAGATTATTGGAGGTTAAAGGCTTAAGTATGAGATTGGAGTATCAGTGGGTATCAATTGAGGATTAAGTTGGATTCTAAATAAGGATTAGTGGTTATTGTTCGAGGATTAGTGGATCCCAGTTGGAGGATCTAGTTGGATCCCAAGTAAGGACCTTGTGGTTTGTTTTGAGGTTATTTCAGTTTAGAGGTTAAATTAAGGATAATTGAGGTATTACAGATTGGGACAGTGAACTGGATTGGCTTAGAGGATTGGTGATCCAGTTGAGGATTGTGATTGCTGAATTGTGATTTGTGGTTTGATTGTGATTTGAGGCATTAAGATGGATTGTGATTCATTATTTTATTTCAGTTAATTTGAGGTTTTCAGTTAGATTTCACTCACACGAGCTCTACTGAGCTTACCGGGTTTGTGTGTAAACCCGGTGCACCTGTGGTGGGGTGCAGGGTTTGGTTTTGCAGGTGAGCAACCTGAGGAGGCAGTGGCGAGAAGACGAGGCTGTCGGACCAACAGCAGTTTTAGAAAACTTATTTTACAGTTTTATTTTCATGTAAAAGGTTTTACACTTGGTTTTATGTGAATTGTTTTGCAAAATTACAGTTGTGCTTTTATAAAGTATTTTATATTCATGGCTCACAGTTTCAGAAAAAAGGGCCCACAGGAAATAGTTGTCAGTTTTCAGCAGTTAGGCACGTGCCCGAGGGTCGGGGCGTGTCAGAGGCACCGAAATGGGGTTTTCGAGCGTTCTTATCAAAAGCATGCGGTTCTTGAGGGCTAGAGCGCTAGTCCAAGAGTGGGAAAGTGCTTCCCCACATCTTTCTTGCCAACCGGGCACGTTTTGGTGGAAATTGCACGAAATTGGATTGAGTACACACCGAAATGATGTTTTCGTGCCTTCTAAACACGAAATGTGGTTCTTAATGCTAATCAAACAGTGAGAAAGTGCTTTCCCATGTCTTTCTTGCCAACCGATAACGTTTTGGTGCAACTTTAACCAAATTGTACAGAGTGCGCTCCGAAATGACGTCTTCGTTCATTCCTAACGCCCAAAGTGGTTCTTTAGGGCTACCACGCTAATCGAGACATTAGAGAGTACTTCCACACCTCTTTCTTGCCAATCGGCCACGTTTTGGTGCAATTTGGACCAAGTTAGACTGAGTATGCACCGAAATGACGTATTCGTGCCCTCTTAGCACCCAAAGCTGTTCCTGGGGGCCTGAACGCTCATCGAGACATGAGAGAGTGCTTCCCCATGTCTTTCTTTCCAACGGGGAACGTTTTGGTGCAAGTATAATCGAATTGGCCTCAGTGTGCGCCGAAACGACGTTTTCGTGCATTCTTAAGACCTCAAGTGTTCCTCAGGGTTAGCACGCAAATATCGAGACATGAAAAAGTCCTTCCTTATGTCTTTCTTGCCCACCAAGGAAGTTTCGGTGCAATCTGGACGAATTTAGACTGAGTACGCACCGAAATGATGTTTTCGTGCATTCTTCAAACCTAAAGTGGTTCTTTAGGGCTGGCACGCTAATCGAGACATGGGAACGTGCGTCCTCATGTCCTTCTTTCCAACCGGGCACGTTTTGATTCAATTTAGACGAAAGTAGACTCAGTGTGCACTGGAATGAGGTTTGAGTTCCTTCTTAACACGAAATACCCTTCTTGAGCGCTAGAACGTTAATCCAAGCGTGAGAATGTGCTTCTTGCCAACCGCGCACGTTTTGGTGCAACTTTAACAAAGTCGTGCACAGTGTGCACCGAAATGACGTTCCACGCATTCTTAACACCTAAATTGTTTCGTTGGGGCTAGAACGCTAATCCAAACAGGAGAAACTGCTTCTTCATGTCCTTATTGCCAACCGGGGACATTTTGGTGCAATTGTAACGAACTTGGGTGGAGGAGGCACCGAAATGGGGTTGTCGAGCGTTCTCCTCAAAAGTATGCGGTTCTTGAGGGCTAGAGCGCTAATCCAAGAATGAGAAAGTGCTTCCCCACATCTTTCTTGCCAACCGGGCACGTTTTGGTGGAAATTCCACGAAATTGGATTGAGTACACACCGAAATGATGTTTTCGTGCCTTCTAAACACGAAATGTGCTTTTTTAGGGATAGAATGCTAATCCAAGAGTGAGAAAGTGCTTTCCCATGTCTTTCTTGCCAACCGATAACGTTTTGGTGCAACTTTAACCAAACTGTACAGAGTGCGCACCGAAGTGACGTCTTCGTTCATTCCTAAGACCCGAAGTGGTTCTTTAGGGCTAGCACGCTAATCGACACATTAGGGAGTGCTTCCTCACCTCTTTCTCTCCAATCGGGCACGTTTTGGTGCAATTTGGGCCAAGTTAGACTGAGTATGCACCGAAATGACGTATTCGTGCACTCTTAGCACCCAAAGCTGTTCCTGGTGGCCTGAACGCTCATCGAGACATGAGAGAGTGCTTCCCCATGTCACGACGTTTTCGTGCATTCTTAAGACCTCAAGTTTTCCTCAGGGTTAGCACGCAAATATCGAGACATGAGAAAGTGCTTCCTTATGTCTTTCTTGCCCACCAGGGAAGTTTCGGTGCAATTTGGACGAATTTGGACTGAGTACGCACCGAAATGATGTTTTCGTGCATTCTTCACACCTAAAGTGGTTCTTTAGGGCTGGCACGCTAATCGAGACATGGGAACGTGCGTCCTCATGTCCTTCTTGCCAACCGGGCACGTTTTGATGCAATTTAGACGAAAGTAGACTGAGTGTGCACGGAAATGAGGTTTGAGTTCCTTCTTAACACGAAATGCGCTTCTTGAGGGCTAGAACGTTAATCCAAGCATGAGAACGTGCTTCTTGCCAACCGCGCACGTTTTGGTGCAACTTTAACGAAGTCGTGCACAGTGTGCACCGAAATGACGTTCCACGCATTCTTAACACCTAAACTGGTTCATTGGGGATAGAACGCTAATCCAAACAGGAGAAACTGCTTCCTCATGTCCTTATTGCCAACCGGGGACGTTTTGGTGCAATTCAAAGGAAATTGGGTGGAGGAGGCACCGAAATAGGGTTTTCGAGCGTTCTTATCAAAACCATGCGGTTCTTGATGGCTAGAGCTTTAATCCAAGAGTGGGAAAGTGCTTCGCCACATCTTTCTTGCCAACCGGGACCGTTTTGGTGCAAGTTGCACGAAATTGGATTGAGTACACACTGAAATGATGTTTTCGTGCCTTCTAAACCACAAATGTGCTTCTTTAGGGATAGAATGCTAATCCAAGAGTGAGAAAGTGCTTTCCCATGTCTTTCTTGCCAACCGATAACGTTTTGGTTCAACTTTAACCAAATTGTACAGAGTGCGTACCGAAATGACGTCTTCGTTCATTCCTAACGCCCAAAGTGGTTCTTTAGGGCTAGCACGCTAATCGACACATTAGGGAGTGCTTCCTCACCTCTTTCTCTCCAATCGGGCACGTTTTGGTGCAATTTGGGCCAAGTTAGACTGAGTATGCACCGAAATGACGTATTCGTGCACTCTTAGCACCTAAAGCTGTTCTTTGGGGCTTGAACGCTCATCGAGACATGAGAGAGTGCTTCCCCATGTCTTTCTTTCCAACGGGGGACGTTTTGGTGCAACTTTAATCGAATTGGACTCAGTGTGCGCCGAAACGACGTTTCCGTGCACTCTTAAGACCTCAAGTGGTTCCTTAGGGTTAGCACGCAAATATCGAGACATGAGAAAGTGCTTCCTTATGTCTTTCTTGCCCACCAAGGAAGTTTCGGTGCAATCTGGACGAATTTGGACTGAGTACGCACCGAAATGATGTTTTCGAGCACTCTTCACACCTAAAGTGGTTCTTTCGGGCTGGCACGCTAGTCGAGACATGGGAACGTGCGTCGTCATGTCCTTCTTGCCAACCGGGCACGTTTTGATGCAATTTTAGACGAAAGTAGACTCAGTGTGCACTGAAATGAGGTTTGAGTTCCTTCTTAACAAGAAATGCCCTCTTGAGGGCTAGAACGTTAATCCAAGCATGAGAACGTGCTTCTCGCCAACCGCGCACGTTTTGGTGCAACTTTAACCAAGTTGTGCACAGTGTGCACCGAAATGACGTTCCACGCATTCTTAACACCTAAACTGGTTCGTTGGGGCTAGAACGCTAATCCAAACAGGAGAAACTGCTTCCTCATGTCCTTATTGCCAACCGGGGACGTTTTGGTGCAATTGAAACGAAATTGGGTGGAGGAGGCACCGAAATGGGGTTTTCGAGCGTTCTTATCAAAAGCATGCGCTTCTTGAGGGTAGAGCTTTAATCTAAGAGTGGGAAAGTGCTTCCCCACATATTTCTTGCCAACCGAGACCGTTTTGGTGGAAATTGCACGAAATTGGATTGAGTACACACCGAAATGATGTTTTCCTGCCTTCTAAACCAGAAATGTGCTTCTTTAGGGCTAGCACGCTAATCGAGACATTAGAGAGTGCTTCCACACCTCTTTATTGCCAATCGGGCACGTTTTGGTGCAATTTGGACCAAGTTAGACTGAGTATGCACCGAAATGACGTATTCGTGCACTCTTAGCACCCAAACCTGTTCCTGGGGGCCTGAACGCTCATCGAGACATGAGAGAGTGCTTCCCCATGTCTTTCTTTCCAATGGGGAACGTTTTGGTGCAAGTACAATCGAATTGGCCTCAGTGTGTGCCGAAACGACGTTTTCGTGCATTCTTAAGACCTCAAGTGTTCCTCAGGGTTAGCACGCAACTATCGAGACATGAGAAAGTGCTTCCTTATGTCTTTCTTGCCCACCAAGGAAGTTTCGGTGCAATCTGGACGAATTTGGACTGAGTATGCACCGAAATGATGTTTTCGTGCATTGTTCACACCTAAAGTGGTTCTTTCGGCCTGGCACGCTAATCGAGACATGGGAACGTGCGTCCTCATGTCCTTCTTGCAAACCGGGCACGTTTTGATTCAATTTAGACGAAAGTAGACTCAGTGTGCACTGAAATAAGGTTTAAGTTCCTTCTTAACAAGAAATGCCCTCTTGAGGGCTAGAACGTTAATCCAAGCATGAGAACGTGCTTCCTTCCAACCGCGCACGTTTTGGTGCAACTTTAACGAAGTCGTGCACAGTTTGCACCGAAATGACGTTCCACGCATTCTTAACACCTAAACTGGTTCGTTGGGGCTAGAACGCTAATCCAAACAGGAGAAACTGCTTCCTCTTGTCTTTATTGCCAACCGAGGACGTTTTAGTGCAATGGAAACGAAATTGGGTGGAGGACGCACCGAAATGGGCTTTCGAGCGTTCTTATCAAAAGCATGCGGTTCTTGAGGGCTAGAGCTTTAATCCAAGAGTGGGAAAGTGCTTCCCCACATCTTTCTTGCCAACCGAGACCGTTTTGGTGGAAATTGCACGAAATTGGATTGAGTACACACCGAAATGATGTTTTCGTGCCTTCTAAACCAGAAATGTGCTTCTTTAGGGATAGAATGCTAATCCAAGAGTGAGAAAGTGCTTTCCCATGTCTTTCATGCCAACCGATAATGTTTTGGTGCAACTTTAACCAAATTGTACAGAGTGCGCACCGACATGACGTCTTCGTTCATTCCTAACGCCCAAAGTGGTTTTTTAGGGCTAGCACGCTAATCGAGACATTAGAGAGTGCTTCCACATCTCTTTCTTGCCAATCGGGCACGTTTTGGTGCAATTTGGACCAAGTTAGACTGAGTATGCACCGAAATGACGTATTCGTGCAGTCTTAGCACCCAAACCTGTTCCTGGGGGCTTGAACGCTCATCGAGACATGAGAGAGTGCTGCCCTATGTCTTTCTTTCCAACGGGGAACATTTTGGTGCAACTATAATCGAATTGGACTCAGTGTGCGCTGAAACAACGTTTTCGTGCATTCTTAAGACCTCTAGTGTTCCTCAGGGTTAGAACGCAAATATCGAGACATGAGAAAGTGCTTCCTGATGTCTTTCTTGCCCACCAAGGAAGTTTCGGTGCAATCTGGACGAATTTGGACTGATTACGCACCGAAATGATGTTTTCGTGCATTCTTCACACCTAAAGTGGCTCTTTAGGGCTGGCACGCTAATCGAGACATTGGAACGTGCGTCCTCATGTCCTTCTTTCCAACCGGGCACGTTTTGATTCAATTTAGACGAAAGTAGACTCAGTGTGCACTGAAATGAGGTTTGAGTTCCTTCTTAACACGAAATGCCCTCTTGAGGGCTGGAACGTTAATCCAATCATGAGAACGTGCTTCCTTCCAACCGCGCACGTTTTGGTGCAACTTTAACGAAGTCGTGCACAGTGTGCNCTAAACTGGTTCGTTGGGGTTAGAACGATAATCCAAAGAAGCGAAAGTTCTTCCTCATGTCCTTATTGCCAACCGGGGACGTTTCGGTGCAATTGAAACGAAATTGGGTGGACGAGGCACCGAAATGTGGTTTTCGTGCGTTCTTATCAAAAACATGCGCTTCTTGAGGGCTAGAACGCTAATCCAAGAATGAGAAAGTGCTGCCTCACATCTTTCTTGCCAACCGGGCACGTTAAGATGGAAATTGCATGAAATTGGATTGAGTACGCACCGAAATGATGTTTTCGTGCCTTCTAAACACGAAATGATGTTTTCGTGCCTTCTAAACACGAAATGTGCTTCTTTAGGGCTAGATTGCTAATCCAAGCGTGAGAAAGTGCTTCCCATGTCTTTCTTGCCAATCGATAACGTTTTGGTGCAACTTTAACCAAATTGTACAGAGTGCGCACCGAAATTACGTCTTCGTTCATTCCTAACGCCCAAAGTGGTTCTTTAGGGCTAGCACGCTAATCGAGACATTAGAGAGTGCTTCCACACCTCTTTCTTGCCAATCGGCCACGTTTTGGTGCAATTTGGACCAAGTTAGACTGAGTATGCACGGAAATGACGTATTCGTGCACTCTTAGCAACCAAAGCTGTTCCTGGGGGCCTGAACGCTCATCGA
>QANT01008303.1:0-12885 GCA_003254885.1 Purshia tridentata | reverse complement strand
TAATTTTTTTTTGTTATAGGATAGGTAAACTTTTCCTTTAAAATTTTTAGGATGCTTATATTTTAGTATTTCTTTTACAATAAAGTACTAGTAAATATAAGTTATGATTATATATTAAGATGGCCAGAGAAGCAGAGAATGCGAACCACATGGCAAATGGGAATGATGGAGTAATCGCTGCTATTCAAGACATGACAAATTCAATTCGGGAAAGCAATAAGGGACGCTATGAAGAAGATGATGTGGAACAAGTTATGCAGATTCAAGGGGAATTTCATAAGTCTCAACCTCCTATCTTTAAGAGTATACAAGATCCAGTGGTAGCAAAAGAATAGATGCATCAAATCAAGAGAAATATGATTAATCAGATGGTTCCAAGAGAATTATGATTGACAATTGCTGGGGATGTAAGAAACAGGAAATATGACCTAAGAGGAGTTTGAGAGGATCTTTCTTGAAAAATATTTTCTTGAGGTTATGCGAGAACCAAAAGTACGTGAATTCATGTACCTTATCTGGAGGGATATGTTGCGGTCAAGTATCAAGCCAAATTTGAAGAACTGTCATGTTTTGCACTTTACATGATACCTGATGATACTACGAAGGAAAAAGATTTGAGAAGGGTCTTTGACCTACAATCAAAGAAAAAATGGATATCCTCAAATTAACTCGTTATGTATATATATGTCGTGGATCAGGCAGTTATAGCTGAATAAAGTACAAGCACCCCAGAGGTAAGGAAGAAGTGGAATCATAAGAGGACCAAGCGCCTAAGATTTGGACCTTCTTAACTTCCACCATTAAGACCAAATGCTGTAAACCAAAATTCAATAATTTGCTACCATTGCGAGCAAATAGGGCATACCCAACGATTCTGTCCACAATTGCAAACATATTGGGCTTCTTCCAATTTCGTGTTTCGTACACACCATAGTAGAATCAATGAAAGCCATCGATGGTGCAACAGCCACCATGCCCTAGAAAACAACCCACTCAAATGCCACCTACTCTTCTACCCAACATAAAACATTATGAAAAACCTACCTAAGGACGAGTATATGCTATTTGGAGCAAAGAAAGAACCCACAAAATTAGATATGGTGAAAGGTACATTCATAGTTTTCAATTCTTGGTCTAAAATATTGTTTGATTCTGGTGCTACACATTCTTTCATATCTAAGTCATTTGCATCCATCCTTGGGTTAGAATATGAATTCATAAATCTTCCATTAAGAGTTGGATGTTAGGATGTGTTAGAAAAATTGCTAAAATATGTAGAACTTGCGTGATAAAAATAGCTGGTCATAAAATATCCTTCGATTTAATGATAATGGATACGTTTGAATATGATGTCATCCTCAGAATGGATTGGCTCACACTATACCAAGTTGTTATTGACTGTAGAAGAAAAATAGTAACAATAAGTACACTGGAGGGATATACATTTAAATTTTTCAGAGAAAGAGAAATGCATTCTAGATTAATTGTTAATTTAAAAGATGATGACTATGTGAGCTCAATTGCTAACCTCAAGACTGTAAAAGAAGATGGTTCGCAAATTGAGTTTATCTTAGTAGTGTGAGAATACGAAGATGTATTTCCAGATCATTTGCCTGAATTACCACCTAAAAGAGAAATAGAGTTGTAAGACCCCACACCTTCCAAAGTTGTTTTGAAAATTTTTTAAAGATTTTTAGGATTTTATTTGAGAAGTAAAGCATTTTGGGCGTTTTTCTACTTTTAAATTTGATTTTAAACTTGGGCCAAAAGTTGACTTTTTAGTTCGAGCAAAGTTTTTGTGTTGACTTTGAGTCCGTTGGAAAGGTCTCGTCCTCACGAGTTCGTAGACACAAAGCACGCGTTAAATGGAGCTACGGTTTGGAAGTTATCGACGTGTGAAGAGAGGGGTAAACTTGTAAATTTGGAAAAGTTTTTTTTAAAAGCACAAAAACCCAGAAGTTTCCTCATTTTCTCTTTCCTCTTCCGCAGTCTCTCTCTCTCTCTCATGACTCTCCCTCTAGCCGCACCTTCCACAGGTGCTTGAGGGCTCGTCCAGGGGCGGCTGAGATCGAGCTTCGGCTTGCCGTGCCCGCGCCTCCCTCCTCTTCCTTCCCGTGGCCACCATTCAGCCCAGAATAGCCCGGAAAGAGAGAGACCAGTTCGCGCACAGTGGGAGATCGGCGGTGATCTCAGCTTTTCTGGCGACAACGAGGCCAAGCACCTACCCAGACTTCTTCACCTCGTTGAGCCCATCACGATGGTGCCCTCCAATTGTCCATTAGACCACCGTGGGCAACGGATTGAAGGTGGGTGTGCCGACGACTTTTCCGGCGAGTTTCGTCTGTTTACAGCCACTTTTGGTCGTCAACCCAGGTTTGAGAATCGATCCTCTCAACTTCCTCCATGTGACTGTGTAGTCCATTTTCGTTAAAAGTGAGTTTGGTTTTTAGCAGGTTGACCACCCGTTGACCACTGCGGGTTCCGCCGCGTGTGGTGGTTCCAATGACCCGCTTTCCTTGTTTTTGGCCTCCGGCCAATCACCCAAACTCATGGGTGAGTTTCCTTGACCTTTTGAGTGTTTCCTAGGGCTGGGCAGCCACCGTGTGTGGTGGCAGCCGCTAGTTGTGACTTTTGAACGGCCTGTTTTGTGTGATTTGTTAGTTGTCTGGTCTTAATAGGTACTTTGGCAAGGAAATTTGTATCTCCAATGTTGTCGTGCTGCCGGATTTTAGAATCCAAGCAAAGGAGCCACAAAGGGCAATTCAGTTTTCTTGCTAGGTTACAGTGAGTGAATTTAAGTTCAGTCAATTTCAGTTCAGTTACTTGTGTTGCTTGCTTTGTGTGCTTGTTTGCTGTTTGCTAGTTAAGTGAGTACCGACTAGGATTGGAGATCCTGAAGGGTTTGAGGCTATTTTAGGAAATTAAGGATTAAATCGGTTTGGAAAGATGTTGAAGATCTAAAGTTATTAGATAATCTAGTTGGATTCCAAGTAACGATCTTGTGGATTAATTCTAGGTGATTTTCAGCTTAAGGAACTTACTTGAGGTCAGTAGAAGTTTTAGTCGAGACTGAGAATTTGCGAAGTTTGGAAATTCTTTATTTTTGTGCTAAAGGCTTAAATTCTGTTCTTTGAGGAATTATTGGATTTGATTTAGTCTGAGGTTTACAGTTAGTTTTCACTCATACGAGCTCTAGTGAGCTTACCGGGATTTGTTTAAACTCGGTGCACCATTCGTTGTGGTACAAGGTTTAGTTTTGTAAGTTAAGTAGGCTGAGGAGGCTGAGGAAAGAAGACGAGGCAGTGAGACCACCGGCGTTTTAGAACTTTGTTTTTACACTTTGGTTTTATTTAAATGTTTTTGTAAATTACAATTATTTTGAATAAAGGTTTATTATTCATGGCTCACAATTTTAGGAAAAAGTTTCAGTAGTGAGTTGTTTTTCATGTGCCCGAGGGTTGGGGCATGACAGAATGGTATCAGAGCTAGACTGGGTGGAAATGTGTGGATTGCAAGACCCAGGGACCAAGACCCTGATGTGGGTAGCTGCGGGGCAGTGGCAAGCTACCAGGTAAGGTGAAGTGAGTGATCCCACATCGCCTGGACCAGGAAAGGTGATGTTATTGAGGAAAGAAAGAAAGGAAAAACCACAGTTTCAGTAAAGCCAATTTGAAAAATAAACGAATTTTCAAAGTATTTTCAAAAAAGTGTTTTGATTGAGCCATGAAAATATTTGAGAAAATTTTTAGATGTGTCCCTTGCACTGCTATCGTCTTTCCTGCTCCTCAGCATGTTCAGAAGAGTGTGAAGTAGTTTAAGAAAAGTTTGAGTTTTGGTGAAGTTGTTCAGTGAGAATAGAGTTAGCTGGGTTAAGGTAAAAAGAGAACTTAGCGGGTTTAATAGTTTCACCCTAGCGAGTTCAGTTTACGAGGTAGCAGAGTTATCGTGGTAGTAGCTAGGTGGGACCTAGGCTGTTGACTTACGGACGTTCAAGGTTTGTTCTTTGGTACTTTTTCTCGGGTTTTAGGCCGCTTTTGACCAGCTTACCCGCCAGTTGTCGTTGGTTTTCAACGTCGTTCAAAGTTCAGAAAAAGCAGGATCGGAAGTTATCGAGAGTTATGACAAGACAGGCTACTCAAAAGAAGTAAAGACCGTGCGGGTTATACTCGAAGGTTTTGGAGTTTAGTTGCGAGAAGAACACGACAAGCTCGTTGCCGCTAGTTCTCTAGTTAAGGCTTACGTGTTTCTTGCTTGTTTGTGTTAGTACTCAGTTTTTCAGAAAAGCTTTGAAAAGGCTTTGAGTTTTGAAAAGGGTTTTTGGTTTTAAAAGAAAAAGTTTGAAAGAGTTTTTAGTTTGGACTTATTGCTTGTGCTTGTTTGCTTGTGACTGTGAGAAGTCACTTCTCTTGTTACTTTCCCTTGGGAATTTCGGGGACGAAATTCTTTTAAGGGGGGTAGGTTGTAAGACCCCGCACCTTCCAAAGTTGTTTTGAAAAGTTCTTAAAGGTTTTCGGGATTTTATTTGAGAAGTAAAGTGTTTTGGGCATTTTTCTACTTTTAAATTTGATTTTAAACTTGGGCCAAAAGTTGACTTTTAATTCGAGCAAAGTTTTTGTGTTGACTTTAGGTCTGTTGGAAACGTCTCGTCCTCACGAGTTCGTAGACACGAAGCACGCGTTAAACAGAGCTACAGTTTGGAAGTTACGGACGTGTGAAGAGAGGGGCAAACTTGTAATTTTGAAAAAGCTGTTTTTAAAAGCACAAAAACCCTCTGACTCGAATCGACGATTTATTTGATCAACTGAGAGGATCTTGTTTTTACTCCAAGATAAACCTTTGATCCAAATATCACCAGCTCCGTATCAAGGAAGAAGAAGTACCAAAGACAGCCTTTCGTACTTAGAGCATTACATAGTGATGCCATTCGATTTAACAAATGCATTAGCAGTTTTTATGAATATGATGAACTGCATTTGTAGACCATACCTAAATCGTTTTGTTATCGTATTTATCGATGACATCCTTGTCTACTCCTCATCTCAAGAAAAGCACGAGCAGCACTTGCGTTACGTCTTACAAATGTTGAGGCAGCACAAGCGATATGCCAAGTTTAGAAAATGTGAATTTTGGCTAATGGAGGTAAAATTTTTAAGGCATGTAATTTCCTAAAAAGGCATAGCAGTAGATTCTTCCAACGTTCATGTAGTGTTAAAATGGAATCAACCGAAAAATATCACCAAAATACGAGATTTTTCTCTTTTAGCCGCACAAATGACAAAGCTGACATGAAAAAGGACAAAGTTCAAGTGGAATGAGACGTATAAAAATTCATTTCAGGAACTGAAAACGTGATTAAACACAACTGCGGTATTAATCATTCCTAAAAGAGGTGTAAGCTATGTAGTATACACCAATGCCTCCTTACAAGGATTAGGAGGTGTCTTAATGCAATCTAATAGGGTCATAGTGCATACCTCTCGACAATTAAAGCCACATGAAAAGAGTTATTCTACACACGATTTAGAGCTAGCATCCATTATTCATGCTCTCTATTCTGATCATAAATATAAAGTGTGTCAATTAATTAATAATTGACACAAAACAATTAGTAGGCACATAGTTAAATTCATACTCACCCACTATAAAATATAATTGTATCATTTAACAAATAAGTGATACAAAAATATTAATGGGCACATTCCTTTAAATCCAAATTCCAAATTCTTGCTAGAAAATCATCTCTTTCAATTGGTACAAAGCAATCTCTTCTAAATGTTATAAAACAAAACTCTCCAAAATTCTAAAAATGGCACAAAGTCAACCAAATTTAATTCCTTGTGAACTACATTTGGTTTGATCTTGCAATGGGTACGTAGGCAATCTATAACCAAATCTAGATACAACTGCATCCCATATCGAAATCCTGGTTCAACCCGACCAAATTCACCAAACACTTTACCCAAATAAATCTCAATTTTCCGATGAGTCATTCACTTATTGGGAATCCCAAATCTAGAACTACGAATTGGTTTGATTCCCACAAAAGGGTACGTAGGGCAACTTGTGACACTTCCCAAGTGCAGCCACAAGTCCAAATACTCACACATCTTATCAAATGATTTCAGTTTCATCATAATTGGAATCCGAGGGTCTTCCTTTTTTTTAAGGGATCGTAATTAAGAAATGCCCTCTATCTTGAATGGGTCGTATCCTAAATAATAAAACTATATTCCCTAAATGAGTAAAGTGAGATTCTGTTGGGTAACAAATATAATTATTAAATAATAATTAACAAATTTTTCTTTAACAGCCAATTACCCTTAGCTGAAGTAGAGCCATACAAGAACAAATAAAATAAAAGCATGCATCAATATTTCTCTAATTTCAAAAAATAAGGAAAGTCACAAATAAGTTACAACAAATGGATGCTATTTATTTCGGAAAAAAAAACTTCAAAATTACCAATTAGAAGTGAGAAGTCGACAAAACAAAAACAGTTGCAGTATGTGTTCTGGAGAGTACCTGATGCAAGTAAGTGTCAGTTTCATTGCTCAGAGTATATATATATCTCTAAAACTACTAGATTTGATATGACACAAACCATTGTCAATCAAAACATTAGTTGGTACAGGCTACCCCTTGCAACTCCTTATAATTTACACATGATAGTTTGATATTTAGTCTCATTAAATCTCACAAGATTCATTTGTTTTCTTCATTTTAATTTGGAAAGTAAAACGTTTTGGACGTTTTTCGAATTTTAAAGTTTGACTTTTAAATTTGGGGGCAAAAGTTGACTTTCTGTTCGGGCAAAGTTTTGGTTTTGACTTTGGGTTCGTTGGAAAGGTCTCATTCTCACGAGTTCATAGACACGAAGCACGCGTCCAACGGAGCTACGGTTTGGAAGTTACGGACGTGTGAAGAGAGGGGCAAACTTGTAATTTTGAAAAAGTTGTTTTTAAAAAGGCACAGAAACCCAGTTTTGCGTCAATTTCTCTGTCCTCCCTCTCCTGCAGTCCCTCTCTCTCTCTCGCGAGTTCTTTCCCAGCTGCCACTGTCATCGGCACGTGGGGGCGCATCCGCCGGCGGCGGCTGGACTCAGGCTTTGGTCCACCGTGCTCGCCTCCCTCCCCTCTTCCTTCCCGTGGTGGCGCCTCCCCCTGAAACAACCCAGAACTCAAGCTGCAGTTTGCGCACCGTGAGAGTCGCGACAGTGATCGCAGCGATTCCAGCGACGACGCGACCTCCCACTTGCCCAGACCCCTTCGTCTCGTCGAGCCTAGCGTGTTGGTGTGCTCCGATCGTCCATTGGACCGCCGTGCACGGCGGATCGACGTGGGTAGGCCAACGTTTCTCCGACCGTTTTCCTCCTTTTCTGGCCACTTTTGGGCTTCGACCCAGGTTTGAGAATCGATCCTCTCGATCTTCTCTACGTGGTTGTGTAGCCTGTTTTTGACATTTGGGGTTTTGGTTTTTGTGCAGTTGACCACCATTGACCACCGTGGGTCCCGCTGTATGTGGTGGCGCTAGTGACCCGTTCCTTGGTTTTTGGCCTCGGGCCAACCACCCGAACCTATGGGTGAGTTTGGGTGAATTTCTTGGACCTTTCGTGTGTTTTCTGGGGCTGGGCAGCCACCGTTTCTGGTGGTTCCCACTCGTTCCAGTAGTTTTACAACATATTGTGAACTCTGCTGTGTTTTGTTGGTTTGTTTGGTCTTAACAGGTACCCTTCAGCACGGGAATTTGTATTTCCGATGTCGTTGTGCTGCCGGATTTTGGAATCTGAGCAAAGGAGCCACAAAGAACAGTTTGGTTTCGTGTGGTACACTGTAAGTGATTTAAGTGCAGTTAATTTAAGTTTAGTTAATTTTTAGTTCAGTTTGTTGTTTGCTTGCTTTGTGTGCTTGCTTGCTAGTTTGCTAGTTAGTTGGGTACGGATTAGGATGGGAGATCCTGAAAGGTTTGAGGTTATTTTGGGAAATTGAGGATTAAGTTGGATTTTAAGTAAGGATTAGTGGTTATTGTTGAGGATTAATGAGTCCAGGTGGAGACTTTTGATTAGGATTGGGAATTTCCAAGGGGTTAAGGTTACTGGTTTTTAGGGTGATCCGTACCGTGAGCTAGTGTGGATTTTTGTTTTTGAGAACTGACTTTGGGAACTTATTTTATTCGTGGCTAAATTTGAAAGTTTGATTTTACTTATCAGTTTATGGTAACGTTTCGTTCTTTGAGAAATGATTTAATTTCAAGTTCAAGTTTTGGTTGCTAATTTTCTAGTCATATCAAAAAGGTTTTGAACCTGGTTTTTGGTGATTTGAAATGAAAATATTCTTTTTCGGATTGGTACTGTTTTCAAAGCACCCAATTGGTACTCGTTCAGCTTCTTAGTTTAGAAAAGTCTTTGGGACCCATCACGGCACACACATAGGCTTTGGGCCATGTGCCGGGATGCCTTGCTCTTTGGGGGTGACCCTGCGTACACGTATGGCAGTTTGTTGGCCCTGCATGTGTATGACAGACTCCGGCTCTGCACATGTACGGCAGGATTATTGGCCCTGCATGCGTACGGCAGGCTATGGGGCTTGCGCATGTATGGCAGGTTAGCTGGATGTGGATTGGGTGACAGTTTCCTTATCTTGTCAGTTTACAGATTAATTTTTGGTTATTAAATTACAGTTCTTGTTTAATAATTTGAGACTTTGATCAGATTTATTGATTTCTAAGAGTTTTTAAAGCGGATTTGAAATTGGTAATTATTTTCCCTTTCGTAAATTTTATGAAATGCTTTAAAGCTGAGAAATCTCAAAGAGTGACAGTGAGGTGTTGAGAAACTTTGAATTTTAAAGGATTCAGCGAGAATCGGTTACCGTGGTTTGAGTGACAAAGGTTATTTGAGGTCAAGGGTTTAAGTGAGGGTTTGATTCTAAGTTATTGGGGAAGTTAGTTGGTTTCTAAGTTTTGAGCTTGAGGTGTAACTTAAGGTTATTTTTCAACTTAAGGAATCTATTTGAGGATAGTGGAAGTTTTAGTTGAGACTGAGAATCTGTGAAGTTTAGGAATTCTTTATCTTTGGTGCTAAGCGTTTAATTATGTTATTTGAGGATATTTGAGTATTACTGACTATAGTGGATTTGTTTGGTTTAGAGGATTTGGTGACCAAGTTGAGGATCAGTATTTTACCAAAGAGTGAATCGTTGGTATCAATTAGTGGAGGAGTGATTGGTAATTTGGTGAATTTACAATTTGAGGTTTAAGTTGGTTCTATGATTTAATTAGTTTATTTTAATTGAGTTTAATTTAAGGTTTCTAGTTAGTTTTCACTCATACGAGCTCTAGTGAACTTACCGGGTTTGTGTTTAAACCCGGTGCACCTCTGGTCGGGTGCAGGGTTTGGTTTTGCAGGTTAAGCAGGCTAAGAAGGCAGTGGAGAGAAGACGAGGCAATGGGACCAGCGGCATTTCAGAACTTGGTTTTACAGTTTGATTTTCATGTAAAAGGTTTTACAGCTTGGTTTTTATAAATGTGCTTTTGTAAATTACAGTTGTTTTTCAGTAAATTATTTTATATTCATAGCTCATAGTTTCAGGAAAGAGCCCACAGTTTCAGGAAACAGTTCCAGTTTACAATTGTTTTTCACGTGCCCGAGAGCCGGGGCGTGACACAACAGCACTGGACATTCATCTCTGACAAGGAGAAGAGATTAATTCCTGCTTGTGAAGAGTTTCTTCCAAATGTGTGCCATAGGTATTGTGTTAAGCACCTATGGACCAACTTCAAACTTGTGCACAAAGGAAAAGCTTTGAAGGATGCATTGTGGAAGTGTGCAAGGGCCACTATTAAGCCACATTTCCTGAGAGGTATGGAAGAGGTCAAGATATTGAGTGAATCTGCATGGCAGTGGTTGCTGCAAAGGCCTGCACATGAATGGAGTAAGTCTCACTTTTACACAGTCCCTAAGTGTGACATGTTGTTAAACAACTTGTGTGAGAGCTTCAACTCTGTGATACTCAATGCAAGGGGGAAGCCAATACTGACTATGATGGAGATGATTCGGACAATGCTAATGAAGAGGATCCAAGTTAGGAGGGATAAGATGCAGGCATGGCATGGAACCATTTGTCCCAAGGTGCATAAGAAGTTGGAAGAGGCCAAGGAAGGTAGTGCTATTTGTACAACAGCTTGGAATGGAGGGAATAGGTATCAAGTGGACTCTGGTGGGGGTGGCCAGTATATTATTGATTTGGATCTGCACACTTGTTCATGCAGAAAGTGGCAACTGACTGGAATTCCATGCACCCATGTCATTAGTGAATTAAGGTATCTAAGGCATAAGACAGTGGAGGATTTTGTGGCACCCTGCTATACAAAAACCAAGTACCTTGAGTCATATACATGTCTGATAAATCCTGTGAATGGCATGAGCATATGGCCTCCATCAAGTGCTGAGTACATACCAATTTCTCCCCCAGAATACAATAGGCAACCTGGAAGACCTAGAATGAAAAGAAAGAAATCAATTGGTGAGACAACCGAAAGCCTAAATGAAGTGAATGAGGCACCAGATGGAGAACCAGTAGTTGAGTCAATTGGTAAACAAACTGGCACCTCCATCAAGTGTGGGCATTGTGGCCAGATAGTTCACAATACCAAGACTTGTCATAGGCACAGGCCACCCAAACAAAGGAAAAGTAATAGGGCAACTAGAGAGGTAAGCTTAATCTATTTATAACACGAAACTGAATTTGGATGCTTGAAATTATTAGAGGCTAATTGGTATGCTTAAAAGTATTTTAGGCTAGAGGAAGTGCAGCTGCTACTGCAAACAACAATGAACAGCCACGTGCATCTCGAAGGGGCAGGAAAAAATCAAGTGGTCAGGTCGGTTTATTACCCTTTTGCATTGTGACCTTGTACAGAGTTGTCCATTGATCCTGCTTATGATGATTTATGTGATTTGTGATGATATGCAGGCTAGGAATGATGCACAGCCATCAAGCCAATCATCCCAAGCAACAACCAACTCTGCGCCAGAACCTACACAGCCTTCCTAAGCAAGCACTAGTGGACCTAGGACGAGGACAAGGAAGAACTGACTTTGTGGGTTTGGAGATTGGTTTTGAGTTTTTTGGAAAGTTAGATTAGTATGTAGGTAGTTGATTTTGTGTAAATTTGGTTGGTTGAACATGGTGTTACTTTATTTTGTATACCTTGGACATTGCTTCAGGTATAGGTATTTTGGAAGTTGGACATGATTTTGATAATTTGCTAGTGGAAATGGTTTAGGTATATTTGTGATTTTGGACATGGTTTAGGTAGAATCAGTTTTTTGGTTTGTAAATGTTTGGATATGGTACTGCTTAGGTATAATAGTGATGTTGGACAAAGTATATGTATTTTGGATTGTTGGATAAATGTAAATTTTTAACTATTATCATTTTTTTATTTTGAATTTTATTGGATTTATGATGATAAAAATTATTGAGCATTTTTAAATGAATTTTATTGGATTAGTGAATTATTTAAGAACAATTTATGCACTCAAAACTCAAATAACAATGGACAATTATGCACTCAAAACTCAATTAACAATAGAATTTCCAACAAAGGCCAATTTCATTCATTATAAGTTACAAAGATCAAAAGGCACACAAAAGTACAATCACCCAACAAATACTTATCACATCGATCACCCAACCCTTAACCACATCTAACATAAAGCACCCAGCAAAGTAGCCATAGAAGCACCAATAAAGCCCAGTACATGAATCCTCTTCGTCCAACCCTTCCTATTTCTGTTTCTGTAGTGGAGAGCTTCCTCAACAACCCAGGTATGACAGCCTTAGCACGAGCACACATGGGGGGATCCAACCAAACCCAGTGCTGGCATCCTCCTTTTTTCTACAAAAAAGATAAGAAAATAATAATAAATTGGATTTCACAGGAGGATATGCTACAAAAAAAACAGAGTTGATGAAAATACGATTTCACAAGACAAGCATTCGCATAACCTACCCCATATCTTGGGCAACGCATAAACCTCCTTCCAGGATTCTGGTTTGTACAAGAAGTTATCAGTACAGGTCTGTCTCCACATCTACATGATTCATACTCCATTTTCTCTAAACTTGAATTATTGGAGAAAAGGACAGAGAAAATCCAACCTTCAACTTGGGGGCTTAGATCTGGATTTTTCCCTCCTTGACGGTGCACAACAACACTTTCAGAAAACCCAACTCCTCTGCTGCACAACCAACTGTGCGATTATCTCAAGGGTGCTGCATAGCGTCAAGGAAGGAAGAGGGAAGAGGTGTGACAGAGCTGAAAAGAAGCTCTGCTGCAACAAGCATCTCTAATTCCTTTTCCGTTGCAGGTTTTTTTAATTGAATTGCTTTCTGTTTTTAAATTGATGTGGCAGTCCAGGTGGCGCAAATTTTTGGGGGGAAGAAGTACATTCAACGCTGACGTGGCTTGATAGGGCGGGAAGCAATCTGGGCCAGACATCTGGTGTCCAGCGGTGCGCCAAGTCAGCTCCAAGTCAGCCCCAAGTCAGCGTTTAACGGAGCTTTTGATGGGGGAGTTGACGGATGTACGTATTTGCCAAAAAAATGAAGTTGGGGCACCAAAAAATTCAAAAAAAAACTAAGGGTACCGACTTGCAATTTGACCCAAACCTGAGGTACTAAATTGCAGTTTACCCTAAATTTTTTTATTTTTATAATATTTTATTATTTTTTGTTCACATGATTATTATTTTTTAATTATTTACTTATCCATGTCAACGCTACGTCAGTGCCACGTCATCATTTAACAGAGTTTTAGACGGAAGAGTTGAGGGAGGTATGCATTTAGAAAAAAAATGAAGATGGGGTACCGAAAAATTCAAAA
>QANT01008302.1:12500-23376 GCA_003254885.1 Purshia tridentata | reverse complement strand
AATTGCGGAGGAAGATCCAGATTCTGATTCAGATGCTTCGGCCCGAGCTGTATGAGGCAGAAACTCGTCCCACGTACGGTTCGGAGGCCGAGCCCTACCCCAGCNCACAGAGACATATAACTGCTTTCTAGAAGTCATATGCCCGCCCCCTAGGTCCCCACATGGTCCTAAAGTAGCTCGCTTAATGCCCTTTAGGTGAGGGCGCCAGGGGTGGTGGAGAGCTTGACACCATGTCTCCCTCTAAAGAGCATTTTATGCATTTCTTCACAAAATAGGAGGAAACATTACTTTGCGCGAGGAGTCATAATGACCCATAATAATTCATCTAAACTCTGAATGACGATCCGTCAGTTGCGTTGGACTCGTTTCGACCTCCCGGATTTAATGGTATTTTTAGATTTCCCAAATTCCAACCAGAAGGACACGAAACTGCCAAATTACCGAAATACCCTTCTACTCGCGCAACCCAGCCATCCTTCGCCAAACGAATGCCAATCTCTTGCCATTTGACCCTCCATAATTCATATTAATGTCACGGATGCTTGACTCTAAAAGCAGACCGTGACACTAGGCAACTAAAATCTAGTTAATTGCCAATTAAAAAATAAAATTGAAATAGTCATAGTAAAAAATTAAAATGAGTCCCTTAATAATGACTAATGAGGGTCTCACAACTTTAACCCTTATTTATTATTTTTGGGTACATTATTTCAAACTTTTCAAGATAAAATAATGCATTAATTTTGTTGATGCTTCATGTTATGTATCTCTATCAAAGAAGATGCAAAAATAAAAGAAAATATTGCAAGTGTACAAAGTAAGAATGTAAAAACCGCTATAATAGAAAATTACATATAAATTAACAAATTTGAAAACCACAATATAATTATGTATTATATAATCTGAAAAAAGATTTCTTCCCAACAACATCATTAGGTTTATTGATGGAGGGACATGGAAAAGAATTTGTCCCTTCACTACTTTGTTGCAAAAATATAACTTTAAGTAAAATCTGGATGATGACTAGTATACCCTTTATAATATATAGGTAGAGTCTGATGCTTCAGGCCGGTTTGGAATTGGTGGACTACGAGTTTGTTTGTGGAATAAATTTTCAAAGGAATAATAAATAGAACAAGTTGGTTAGTAATGTTTCTGTAACAAAGGGTACGTTTTTGGAATTGGTTTTGCTTTTCTCTAATTGGGTTTGTAGCTGCTATATTGCCCTTATAAGTTATATCCAAACTAAAAATGGTTCTTACCATCTTTTACCATTTTTCTTACCAAAAATAAAAAAGTCAAATACGCTCTAGACTCTAGCTAGGGTCTAGAATAAGTAAAGTATCGACTAATCATTACATAGAGTTTTTTATACATAAAGGACAGCTTCAAAAAAAGCGTAAGAGAGAGTTTTTGTTTTAGTGTAATGTGTACTACTACTACTACACAAAATAGTCCAGCTTTTTCTCTAAGTTGGAGGAAAACATTAATTAATTGTTGCCTTGTTGGCATGGCATGTTTGATTTTGTGTACTGCAGTTTAAGGAGGAAAACAGTGATTGTTGAGGCATGCCATGCATGTCTGTTTTCTCGTCCCAAAAGTTGAGAGGTTAATTCCCCACTCAAACCTTGATTTTTATTTAGCACCTTTTTCTTTGCATTATATTGTATATTTATGTACAAAAATCGATGTTCCGTTATGATCGTAGAGAAGCTAGGACCTGTTCCATAAGCCATTAAGACCTAAGTAGTATATATAGACTATATTTATTTATAACAATCTCTTCAACATTGAGTTGCCTTTAGGGATTTAATTTGAAAGTTGGGGTTAATCGTTCTTAATTTAATTGTCTAGTAGGTACGTAACTGAGGAAAAAATAACTTTATTCTACATGTTCGCGTCCTTTCTTTTAATGCACTCTGCATATAGGTCAGAAGTTGGTGTGATAGACGCGTGAGACTTCCATGGGGCATGCCCCATGGAAGCCCCTCTCGTGATAGACTGCTAGTTTAAGCTGCAAGCTAGTAGTCACACTTTGCACAACTCTGCAATCAGTCCAAGCTGCAGGAAAATATATAACTATTATATATGTATAATGATTAACAGGAAGAATCTACGTACTTTTATACATTTTTTTGGTCTCATACTTTTCATTTATACGTATACAACAATTAATTATATGTATTTACTATATATGTGCTAATATATAAACATATATAAAATTACCTACATTTATTATGCAAGTCATACAAATAATTGTTTCTTGATGAGAAGATCGATTTGAACAACTTAAATTGTACTTCACGTACATTTAAATTTAACAATGCAATACATTCCAACTCACTCGATCATATTAGAAAAAGCATCCACGTACTTAATATGTCTTCTAGTCTTCTGGTCATACATATGCGTTAACATCTTGGCTTAAGTTATTTGCTACACAGGGCTGCAACATCAGAATCTCTATATATCTAGCTAATTAATAGTTAGTCATTATCCCTACCATATCCATATATAGTCCGATCCTGTAAATATATATATCAATACACCACATGGCTTAAACACTACAAATTAAACTTGCAAACATATTACACATTTTTATAATTTGGAAGTAAAATTATCAGACGTACTCAAGAGGCAGGGCAGCTTGCAACTTTTTTTAAAAATTATATCCCATCTATGAAGTGTAAGAAATTTAATGCAGAAAAGCAGTTGATCGAGTACAAGTCTAATAGAGATATACCAAGATAATTAAGTAACTCTAGGAGTACTAGTCTGAGAGAGACTGTGATGTGGATAGAGGCAGAGCAAAGGAGCAAGAGAACTGCATGTTTGACTGTTTGACTAACCAGCAGCACAAAATGCATGCAGCTGGTTGCTCTTTGTACACAATGCAGCTATATATATAAGGGGCCATTCCATTAATTCCATAGCAGCAAGCAATCGTCTGTGTTTCCAAAATATAATATCTACCTAGTTCTTCATTTCACACACTACACAAGCAATGAGTGAAGTTGGGCAAAAGAGGGACGGTTCCAATGAAGAGGCAGACCGAAGAGTGAAGCAGAAGATCGAGAAGGAAGACAACAACCAGCAGGACGCCCCCGGGGATGATGGCTACAACAGGGACGATCACGATGGCGACAATGGGGACGACAATGGCGGCGGCGGCGGCGACGACGACGAAGACCACGGCGACAACGACAACGACGACGACTATGACATTTCCAACTACAACAAAGGGGAAAACAATGAAGGCAACGAGGACGATGATCTTGTTGATGTGTAGATGGAACGAAAATGGGTGGTTGGGATCTACTTGTGTCGAGTTTTAGGTTTAAATTGTCTAGCTTGTGTTTACTATTATTTCCTATCCTTTTTAGTTTTTTCTTTTCTGCAGTTTCTGTGTTTGTTCCTGTAATGTTCGTAGTCTTAATTTTCATGCTTATCATCTACTTCATTACCCCGTGCTGTAGCTTTTGTTTGAGATGAAATATATTGATGTTCCCCACCAGCAGTATTCCTGAGAAAATACAAGTACCGATTCCGATCATCTCTACTTTAAATTAAAATTAATGTTCTGTAGGTTTGTAACTAAATTGGCATGTGCTACTTGCTTCAGTTAAAATATTACATACAGGGTAAGTGAAAAATAACTCAACAAAAATTAAATAATGTGTTTTGTCCTCTTTTTTCCTTGAATGTTGTGTGGCAACTTAAATTTAATTCTTAATCTTAGTTGGGAGAAATCATAACACCCCCTTGAGAAATATGGCCAAAGCCACCTTGAATAGAAATTAGATTAAAGTAAGTGACAACTGACATTTTTCGTTGTCACTAATTAATATTTCGGTAGTTGTAATATAATGGGTGGAGTTAAAGGTTGCTGGGTGAACCTTCAGTCGACCGATTATGAATATATTTAATATCCAATATATTAAACAATTCACACTAACAAACTCATCCAAATTATCAAATCCCGGCGAAAAAAAATTGTAAAATTGTAATTTCAGCAACAACTAATTCACTTCAAGTAGAAATGGAGTGAAATTCTTGAGAAAAACGATTTCTAGATCAATGTGTGAATTCACAAATGGGTACACAGAAATAAAAGCTATATATAATTTGGATCTCATAAAGAACTTGAGAATTGACAAATTAATAAGAACTTGAGATTCATGTGCAACAAAATTTCAAGTGGCACATTGTGAGACCAACTATGATATCATTCACATATACATGGAATTTACAATATGAGCAACTATGCTCCTAATTAATGACTCAACATCATGTGGTTACTAGACTCTAACTAGAAAGTAAACTCTAACAATCGACATTTGTCTTCTTCCTTTAACTTTTGAAAGCATGAAGTAATGTAGGAGCTTTAAATTAACTCACGGTGATGCCAGACATTGTCTGCAATGGCCTCTCCACTGCTCTGCTCGATCTTCTAGTGGCATCTTCAACCCTTTTACCAACTAACTCTATGCATTGAGCATCTCACCCATCGGACCTGGACCACCCGTTACTTTAATTTTTGACACACCAAAAAAAGATGACCCAACATAGTCTATGTCCTCATGACTCTAGAGGGTATGTGTTTAATTGATAATGATACCATGTGATATGAATTGCTGAAATTGATCAATGTGCTACAAACTTGACAGAAAATCATGACATGGGTCAAACTAAAAACACAAATACTCTAAGAGGAAGAGAAAGTTGGTTGATTCAAATAAAATTATTAACACTTGCTAGATGAATTCGATGTGGGAACAGGGGAAAATTGGACATAATAAGGATTGTTGTTGTTGCTGCCATAGGTTCCTTGAGGAGAAGCTATTCATCTTCATCTTCTTCTTCTTATGATGATCATGGCTCCAGAATTAAACTTCTAAGTGCAAGAAAAAGTGGGACTATACCTTGCTTGTCCGGAAAGGATGCATTTCTTTTGTATGATACACATGGATTTGCTGTCGAAATAACAAGTGGCTGAAGAACGTGGTGTAAGCATAGTATGAATGGTTTTGATATTGAAATGGAAAACAAAGGCATCAATCTCAGGCTGCACACAATGCTGTTAAACTTTCCATGGGAGATAGTGCACATCTTACAGAAACTGTTCCAGACACCGAATTTCTTGGATATGGAACCCTTTCTGCAAGAGCAGTGGTTGAAAGTCTTATAGTGAATGGGAACTCAGTAATACAGGTTTCTGAAGGAAGTGATGTAGAAGTATTATTGAACAGGACTCCATTTTATGCAGAATCAGGTGGTAAAATTGCAGATCATGGGTATTTATATATGCAGATGGTGAAAGCCAACATAAGGCTGTTATGGAGATAAAAGATGTCGAAAAATATTTGGGTAGCATATTTGTTCATAAGGGTACAATCAGGGAGGGAGTTCTAGAGGTTGGAAGCAGCAGTGGATGCAAAACTAATTGGAATGGAAGTGGAAGCAGCAGTGGATGCAAAACTAAGGCACCGGCTAAGGTACAGACATAAATGCGGGATTAGCTTTTCTCTAGTCATAAATAATGAAGTTAACACAATCTTCAAGACTATAGGTGCTATATCTATTTATTCATGCTTGCATTCAAGGCTTCAAGCTGAATAAACTGCAAACTAGAAAAGTCAAAATATATGGATCTATAAAACGATATTCACTAATCAATTAAATTATGTTTTATCAATATTGTTTTAGCTTGCCAACTGATCCCTCCTTGGTGCTCTGCAGGTTCATCACACTGCTACTCGTACAATCTGCGCTTAAGAATGTTATAGGTCAGGAACCATCATAAGCTGGCTAGCTCGTTGGTGGCTTTTGACCGTCTAAGATTTGATTTCAACTTCCACCGCGACCAGTTACTGACTGTGAACTTGCAGAAATTGAAGCCCTGGTTAATAGTTGAATTGGGGATGCAACACTGCTTCAACTAAAGTGATGCCACTTGCTGATGCAAAAGGAGCAGGGGCTATCGCAATGTTTGGAGAAAAATATGGTGAAGAGGTATGAATGTCTTTGGTATTATGATAATTACTGTATAATTTGCTACTTTATGTCTTTATACTTGTGCTTCACACCTTGCATTTGATTCAATAAACAATTTATTTTAACTTTAAGAAATCAGAACTAGTCAATTTTATTTGGCGCATTTTTCGTCAAATTGCATGTCATAGAACTTGGATTGGTCTTAACCGAATACACTGCCACTAGATTCAATATCACAGAAAATACGTACTAGTTGCTTCATAGAAATCCATAGATTGGTTATACCGCCAAAAATATACATGGAGTACACTAATCACTGATTCACCATACAAGATTTATAAAACAGTAATTTCAAAAGAGGCCAAGTTTCAAGTTTCAAGTTTCAAGTTTGTAACAAATATACAAACCTTGCACGCTTCTCATCAATATCATCTATAACATCTATAACAACCATATGCATGTTCTATCACAAAGTACATTATACATCCTAATCATATGTCATCACGAATGATAAATACCATTAAATAGGAAACTAGTAAGAAGCCAACAATTTACGATATAGATACTTTCTTACCATTGCTCCTCAAACGCGTACATCTTATAGTTCTTAAATCTTGTGTACCAAAATCTACGCCCGGAGCAATAAAACATATTTTCCAGAAAATGAAACAGTTCTTGAACCAAAACCAGCAAAACAAAACCAAAAAGAAAAAAGAAAAAGAAAGATGTCAAAAAAAAAAAAAACAAACTTCATTTAACTACCAAAGATTTGGCATGAACCAGGTGGGCTGGTCATGTAACCGGGTACGAGAATGATCTTCAGGGAATGTATGGCGTTTGATGCTCTTGTCTGTCAAGGAAAACACTCCAAAATCACGCCTGCTCGACGAAGATAACGCTACAGTACAAGCACAATCGAAAGCAAAATAGATGCAGTTTCTTTGGACAAGTGTGTTAAAACGGGGACCATTACTAAGGTCTGTGGTAGAGATGAATTTGCAGCTGTTCCCGCTTAGAAACAGTATCTGATCAGCAAGATCATCAACCTCTACCCAACGAGGGCCATTATCAAACTCCAGCTTGAATACTCGAAATTCTTCAGTATGAGGTGTAATGAAGAAATTACAAGACATGAACGCAGGCCAAGGAATTATTGTAACCTTCTCATGAGCAAAACTAATACTACGACGAATCATAAACAACTCATTTGATGCAGAATCTTTTGATAAGTAAATGACTTCATTTTTTTTCGTATATTTGACTCCTTTTTGGGTTGAAATGATGGGCCTATAATCAACTGGCCTGGGATCAAGCATAAACAACTTTTCAATCCTATAGCTATGAGGGCCTTCATTGGCATCTTGGATGTGAAACACAATCAGATTTCTTGATCCATTCTTTGTTGCAGCATATAATCTCCCATCAATTATTACTATATCTTGAAAATATAGTCCTCCAACCCCTCTCGTAATAGTGGTCCATGATTTATCGGTAGGCCTACAGAAAGCCAAACGACCTTTCTTACATTTGCTAGCCACAAGACAGTGTTGGCCAGTTGGTATTGAAGAGGCTACTACTTTATGAAAGGTACAATAACTGTTGTCGTCCCATTGAATGGTGGAATGTGATGGGAGCATCACTCGGGCACCTGATATTGGATTCAAGAAGAAGTTGACTTTAGAAAACCTATTGCGATTCTGATCGTGGTGGAATGAATAGAATGACCAGGGTTTCATAAAACCCTCAGGACGCCAAAAAGCACTGTCAACCTGTTGGAATTAATGCATTTTAATATTTTTGATTTAATGGCAGCAGCCAACTTAAGTTCTGCAGACAGAGCATGGCTTGTCTTTAGTCTCCCTAGGCAAAGCTTTTCAGTTTTCTAGAAAAGAGTCGGCTAGAGTTAAATGAGCTTATTTATATGTCTTTTGCTGATGTATTCAAAAAACAACTTTCAGTCTTAATGAAATTACTCAAGAGCTCTGCTGTAGCAACTCAATCACTTGTGTTCTCTGCATAAGTTTCTTCAGTAAACTCCTTCATTAGTTTCTTGTTAATTCATTTTTTCAACACAACCATTATCAGCCACCCCTCAATTGACCCAACACAGTTGAGCCTATTCATATAAGTGGGAACTGATTTGTAAACTTTAGGATCGCTTAGATTGAAAAATCGATGACCTTTGAGGGAAAGGCAATGAGAACGAAGCATCAGCCATGGAAGTTGATGAGGATCAGCAGCGCAACCATTTTTGGTGGCAATTGCCATATCAACAGCTTTTCGCCAAGAAAGGCATACTGCACGACACCGAAGGTAATCTGCTATGCATAGACGTCGTAGAATCAAGTGCATGATTTCTTCTAGTAGTTGCTTGGACCAAGTGTTTTGCCTCTCCTCTAATTCAGAATGTGTTGGTAGTTTGCTTCCCATCCTTTTAACAAAGGAGATAGAATTCATCAGCTTGCGGGCAATGAAATCTCGAGTCCTTAGTAACGACATTCTTGATAGGCGGTAGTACGCGAATATAACTCGATAATTTCTCAGAGCAGCCTTAGCCAATTTCTTCTTTTTGCGCTTAGAAATCATCTTCGCCATCTCAACAGCAAATTTAGCCCATTTCTTCCTTCTCCACTTAAAACTCAGTATCGCCATCTCGATTATCTAATTATCTCGCTCCTTTTGAAAACCCTGAATTCAGCAAAAATGAAAATTTATATATACATATTTCTTCTTGAACTAGCTCCACATATATATATATATATATATGAAAATACGATGGAAGATACATGATGTATGTGTGTATAGTGTAGCTGCTATATGTATATATATATAACAGTTAAACTAGCTATAACTTTCTCATACGGACTGGCATGCAGGAGAATTGTATTGGTTTTATTAATTTAATTATTGCACTAAAGGGAACAAGTTCTTGAATCATAAGTTCTTCATTTACCTAATTAATAATCGAGATTTATTTTGATTATACCAGTTACATAATAATTAAATAGTAAATAGAACTTAAAGAGAACAATTCATATAGTTTAAATGATTAAACGCCCAAACATGGATAAACTGCATTGAACTACAATTTCAAGCTAGGAACAACATATATGATATATATATATATATATATATATATATATTTATAAACAAAATTTGTGTCCATCTGCATAGAGAAATACTATATCATATATATATATATAAACCAAAATAAACAGTTTTAGAAATTCTAGATGGGAAAGGGTATAGACAAAAACTTGTCTCATCTTACGAGTGAAGCAATCCACAAATATGAGAGTTTATGGTTATGAGCATTTATCCTTACACCCAAAACAGGAGTATTTACCCTTATACCCAAGGCCGGAGTTCAAATCCTCTCTTCCCCCTTTGGCCTTGCCTTGTAAGTTGTAACCAAGAAGCAGCCCACGAATACTTGCCTACTTTTTGATTCAGTCCTAGGGTTTGGGAGGGATGAAGAACATGGTTATGAAGGGTTGCTGTAGTAGTGATATATATATATAAAATATATTGGGATGAGATCAAGGGACAAAATAATTTGACAATATTTTCTGGCCTTTAGATCTTAGAAGACCATTTGAAATAAAACTAATTATAGTGCACTCATTAATGACATGGCATTTAATTATGATTTGGAATAAAATAATGTTATTCTCTTAGTTTACCATTTAATATATAATTAAAAAACAACTAAAATTAAATAAAAGCTCCCATCTTTCAGGGCATCCACCGTACAGAGTACAGAACAGACCCATCGATCCCCTTCTTCTTCTTCTTCTTCTTCTTCAGCACACCAGACTCACAGTTGTTAATGGATGTTGATCCCTGACATGGGAATTAGATGTGACTCGGACACATATCAAGTTTATCAACACCATATGTGCAAAATCAAATTGGGCTAAGCCCACGCACATAATGGGCTTAACCCACAATATGGAACCCTGCTACGTACGTTGGTCTGTTGTATCAAACTGTCCCACTTTCGCTAAAAACAACCATGAATATGGATTGGAAGGGATTTCTTATCCTCAACCCATTTCTCTCTCTCTCTCCTACACTCTCCAGAACTTATGAGAGAGAAACCTCAGTCACTTCTCTAATCAACCACAAACTCCATGGACGCTCTCTTCGTCAACCAGTCCATCTCCGCCCTCAAACTCTCCCCAAAGCTCATCACCTCCTCCTTTCCTCCCCAATCTCTTCGCCTCAAACCCACCTCCAAACCCAACCTCACAACCGCATCGGTAATCCAAAACCAAGAAACGCAATTCCTCGAAACACAGAAAACGACGTCGCTTCCGGTTGCAGACAACACTGAAGACGAGTCGTCCTACGGCGACGTCGATAAAATCATCGGCAGCAGAGCGATCGAGGGTGGCACCGGGATGGAGTACTTGATCCAGTGGAAAGACGGTCATGCCCCTTCGTGGGTCCCATCCGATTCCATAGCCAAAGATGTGGTGGCGGAGTACGAAAGTCCATGGTGGACCGCCGCCAAAAAAGCCGACGAGTCGGCTCTGAAGCAGCTCTTAGCCGCCGAAGAAGACGAGCGGGACGTGGACGCTGTGGACCCGGACGGCCGTACAGCTCTCCTCTTCGTCTCGGGTCTAGGGTCGGAGCCGTGCGTTCGGGTGTTGGCCGAAGCCGGAGCCAATCTTAATCACCGCGATAACGGCGGCGGCTTGACGGCTCTGCACATGGCGGCTGGGTACGTGAGGCCAGGTGTCGTGAAACTGTTGGTGGAGTTGGGTGCGGATCCCGAGGTGGAAGATGACAGCGGACGCAAGCCATTGGATTTGGCGCGAGGGATACTTAAAACGACGCCGAAGGGGAACCCCATGCATTTTGCGAGGAGGTTGGGGCT
>QANT01008302.1:0-5000 GCA_003254885.1 Purshia tridentata | reverse complement strand
CAGGGATTATCAAAATGTTTGGGGAGTCATACTACAAAATTCNAAAATTCCTCTAAAATTCCTAACTTGCTACTTGCTACAAATACCCCTACACACAAGCAAGCTTCCAAGGCTGAACTAATGACCTTTGGCAAGCAAGCATTGCGGCATACAAGAACAACCCCTAACACCCTCCCCCACTTAATCTGTCGGCGTCCTCGACGACTGTGCAGCTCGAAACTCTTCAATCTTCTGCTGGAACTGTTGTAAGTCTTCGGCCCTCTCCCAACTGGTCTCTTCGTCGCTCAATCCTTTCCACTTGACTAGGAATTCCATTCGTGGACGTCGGACAATGACCACCACTCTGTCGGCGAGGATCTCTTCAACTTCTTTAGGCTTTGGACGCACGATGTCGACTTCGGCTCTGGCAGGTTGGTTGCGCAGTGGGTCTGTTGGATCTGGCTTGTACGGCTTGAGGTTGCTGACATGGAAGACGGGGTGCACCTTCATCCAGGAGGGAACTTCAATCTTGTAAGAAACTCTGCCGACTTTGGAGATGACTGGAAACGGCCCTTCATACTTACGCAGAAGTCTTTTGTCTTGGTTGCGGAGGACTCGAAGTTGTTCTGGCATCAACTTGATGAGAACTGGATCTCCTACTTGGAATTCTAAGGGTTGGCGCCCGCGGTCCGCCCACTTCTTCATTCGACTCGAGGCCTTCTCCAAGTACGCTCTAGCAATCTCTGAACTAGTCTTCCATTCTTTTGTAAAATTGAAGGCCCTAGGACTCTTTCCCCTGTAAGTCTCATCCACAGTGTGTGGCAAGAGGGGCTGTTGTCCAGTTATGATCTCGAACGGGCTCATGTTGGTGGAGGAGCTCTTCTTGGAGTTGAAGCAGAATTGGGCAATGTCTAACAGCTGCACCCAATTCTTCTGATTGGCATTCACAAAGTGGCGCAGGTATTCTTCTAATAGCCCATTGAATCTTTCAGTTTGACCATCTGTCTGCGGGTGATAGCTCGAGGAAATGTTTAGTTGGGAACCAAGTAAACTAAAGAGTTCAGACCAAAATGTACCTGTGAACCTGGCATCCCTGTCACTTACAATGTTTTTCGGCACGCCCCAATATTTCACCACGTACTTGAAAAACAAGCGGGCCGTCTCTTCTGCCGGACAAGACTTTGGGGTTGGGATGAAAGTTGCATACTTGGAAAACCTGTCCACCACTACCAGAATGCAAGTAAGGTCTTTAACTTTCGGGAGACTAGTAATGAAATCCAACGAGACACTCTCCCAAGGTCTGGTAGGGATGGGTAATGGCTCCAACAATCCCGGGGTCTTCTGCTTCTCGCTCTTGTCCTGCTGGCAGATAAGGCAGGTCTTTGTATATTCCATCACATCATCCCGCATTTGGGGCCAATAATAACCTTGCTTCAAAAGGGCATGTGTCCTCTGCCATCCGGGGTGGCCTGCCCACAAAGTGTCATGACATTCTCGCAGCAAGGTCTTGCGTAATCCGTCGGCCTTCGGCACAAACAACCTGCCACCCTTTGTCCACAATAACTTATCCTCCACCCAAAATCGACGAGTCTTCCCTTCACTTGCAAGCTTCATAATTGCTTGGGCAACTGGATCCTTATCCAGACTTCCTTGAATGCGCTCTCGCACTGAGGTAGCCACCACACTACCTGACAAAGGTGCAAGAGCTCGCAGGGCCGCGAACTCGGCCTTTCTACTCAAGGCATCCGCAACTTGATTGGTATTCCCTGCTTTATGTTCGAACGTGAAATCAAACTCTGCCAGGAACTCCTGCCACCGAGCCTGCTTCGAAGTCAACTTAGGCTGGGACAAGAAATGACTAACTGCCGAGTTGTCTGTCTTCACTATGAATTTCGACCCTAGCAAATAATGTCTCCATGTTCTCAAGCAATGAATCACAGCCAAAAGCTCTTTTTCTTGCGCTGTGTACTTTCTCTCAGTCTCTGCCAATTTGTGGCTTTCGTAGGCCACATGATGGCCTTGTTGAAGTAACACCCCTCCAAGTGCAAAGTCAGAGGCATCTGTTTGCACTTCGAAAGGTTTCATTACATCAGGGAGAGCAAGGACTGGATCGCTCATCATGGTCTTCTTGAGGTCCTCAAATGCCCTCTGGCATTGATCACTCCAATTCCACTCTACCCCTTTTTTCAACAACTCCGTTAAGGGGGTAGTTCTCCTTGAATAACCCTCCACGAATCGCCGATAATAGTTGGCTAATCCGAGAAAGGATCGAAGCTCTTTCACGCTTCGAGGAGTCTGCCATTCCTCAATAGCCCTCACTTTCTCCATGTCCATTCTAATACGACCACGTTCGATAATATGGCCTAAGAACTTGATGGTCACTTGAGCAAATGAGCACTTCTCTTTCTTCACAAACAGCTGGTTGTCTCGTAACTTTTGGAATACTTTCTTTAAATGTTCTCGATGCTCTTCTAGGGTGGAGCTGTAAACCACAATGTCATCGAGGTAGACCACTACGAACTTGTCTAAGTAGTCATGGAAAACTTGGTTCATAAGAGTGCAGAAAGTGGCGGGCGCATTTGTCAACCCGAATGGCATAACCATGAACTCAAAGGCTCCATAACGAGTGACGCAAGTAGTCTTCGATTCGTCCCCTTCAGCAATTCGTACCTGATAGTATCCCGACCTAAGATCCAACTTAGTGAAGTACTTGGCATTGCTCAACTGATCAAATAGGTCGGCAATTAAAGGAATAGGGTACTTGTTGCGCACAGTCACTTTGTTGAGGGCTCGATAATCTACACAGAGTCGAAGACTCCCGTCTTGCTTCTTTTGAAATAAGACTGGTGCTCCGAATGGGGCCTTGGAAGGCCTAATGAATCCTGCCTCCAACAACTCGTTCAACTGTCTCCTTAGCTCGGCTAACTCAGGAGGGGCCATTCGGTATGGTGCTTTTGCAAGTGGCTTTATTCCAGGGAAGAGCTCGATCTCGTGATCTATACTTCTTCTCGGTGGTAGGGACCTTGGAAGCTCGTTGGGCATGACATCTTTGAAGCTCTTCAAGACTTCCTCCACTTCTAGAGGAACTTGCTCTTCCTTCGTTTCACCCTTCATTAGGGGGACTAGTACATAAGATGGTTCTTGACGCTTCACCCCCTTTTTGAATTGTATGGCCGAGAGAAGTCGGGGTTCACTAGGCTTCTTTATTGTTGCTTGGACCACACTGGGTTTCTCCCCCATAATGAGCAGGTTCTGTGCAGCCGGGATAGGAATGACCTTCTCTTCCAATAGGAATTCCATTCCAAGTACAACATCAAAATCATCCATCTGAACCACCACAAGGTCAGTTACTCCTTCCCACGATCCCAGCTTGATTTGCACTTGCTTCACCACTCCTGCTGTCGGCAAGGCTTCAGAATTTACAGCTTTCATGCGTCCAGCATCCTTCTCCAACTTCAAGCCCAATCTCTGTGCTTCCGCTTTAGAGATAAAGTTGTGGGTGGCACCTGTGTCAACCATTACGCTTCGGGCATCTTGGCCATTGAAGGTTGCCTCCACAAACATAAGGCCCTTCTCGGCGACTTTCTTACGATCAACCATTTGCTTCTTCATGGCGCCTAGAAATCTCAAAGCTCCCATATGGATAGGTTCTGCCTCTTGCTCCTGCTCCTCACCTGTTTCCTGTGAATGAATAGAAGCTTGCAAAGCATTTAATGCAGATTTGTGAGGACATTCAGCCACTCTATGTGGTCCATTACATAAAAAGCAAGCAAGAGGTTTAGGTTTGAAGCCTGTTTGGTTCTGTGGTCAAGATGGTCCCGAGTCTCGAAAGTTCGTGTTCCTTCTTTCATTCCCTCCTTGGTTAGGAGGTCTCATTTCTGCTCCCCCACTTTTGCTTTGATTAGGCCTGAAGGGTCTGTTATTGTTCCCGCTGGAGGAGGTTTGGTTCCTCCTACCAGAGGAGTCTTCAAAGGTGTAGTCTGTTAGGCGTTCCGCTGCAGCCTGGGCAGAAGCTAAGTCTCCAATTCTTTGCCTTTGCAGCTCTGTTCTGGCCCATGGTTTTAGTCCCTCGAGGAAATAGAATAACTTATCCTTCTCGGACATGTCTTGAATATCCAACATTAGACCCGCAAACTTCTTTACGTAATCTCTTACGGTGCCTGTTTGTCTGAGCTCTCTCAGTTGTCGCCGAGCAATGTACTCGACATTTTCGGGGAAGAACTGGGTCTTGAGCTCTCTTCGTAGGTCTTCCCAAGTGTTGATCGTGCACCGCCCGTTTCGAATATCATCGTACTTGGTCCTCCACCAGAGTTTTGCATCGCCAGTAAGGTACATTGTGGCCATGCTCACTTTACTCTCTTCCGAGTCTACCTTCACTGCTCGAAAGTATTGTTCCATGTCGAATAGAAAGTTCTCCAATTCTTTTGCATCTCGTGCCCCCCCGTAGGTTTGGGGTTCAGGCACCTTCACTCAATTATAACCCATCCCTTGAACAGTTGGGGCCTCATTCCCTACTGCCCGCATTGTGAGGTTGAGTTTATTGTTCACATCTCCAAGCTCTTTCTTGATGGCATCGATGGCATCGCGAAAGTCTTCCGTCAACTCACAGACGGTTCTTGAGAGCTCTTGAATTGTACTGTTCATCGTTCCCATTCGCACATCGAAGGGAGCCGAGCTTTCACTGCTTGAGGGACTTTTGCCCCGCTCCAAGGCTTCTACCCTGCCAGCCAAGCCCTGTAGGGCTTCGACCTTTTGAATGAACTCGGGTAGATTGTAACTCTTTATCTGTTCGGTGAGGTCACCAAAACTCTCTGGGAGCCCTGCAAGCTCCGCCAACCGACCATCGATCCAATCGAAATGTTGTGTATTCGTCATCCGAGACATCGTGTCCGAATTCTCGTAACCACGCTCTGATACCAACTGTCACGGGCCGACTTTTCCACAGAATAAGACGGACCGTGCGGCACTTGCTAACCTCCCCCTGGTAGCAAGTCAGCCAAGTGAGTACCTCGAAAGGCAAC